>MDKI01149796.1:0-24680 GCA_005239505.1 Nicotiana paniculata | reverse complement strand
CAAATTGGATCACCGGATCATCTGAAGTTAAATCCACGAGTGGATATGTTTTCACAACTGGGGTGGAGCAGTGTCTTGGAAATTATCCAAACAAACATGCATCGCCCGTTCTACAATGGAATTTGAATTCATAGCTTTAGATAAGGCCGGTGAAGAAGCTGAATGGCTCCGAAATTTCTTGGAAGATATTCCATTTTGGCCCAAACCCTTGGCACCTATTTGTATACATTGTGATAGTCAAGCGGCAATAGGCAAGGCAGGGAGCGTTATGTATAACAGAAAATCTCGTCATATACGACGGAGACATAATACCGTTAGACAACTACTCTCTAGTGGTGTTATCACAATTGACTATGTAAAGTCAAGAGATAACGTGTCAGATCCACTTACAAAAGGCCTATCTAGAGAGGCAGTTGAAAGAACATCAAAAGGGAATGGGGTTAAGGCCTAAGACAAGTCATCATGGTGGTAACTCTACCTAGAAGACTGGAGATCCCAAGAGCTAGGTTCAAAGAGATCAAACAAAGTTATGAATGACGGTTCAACATTGTCAAATAACTCAACCCATTCTCGTGATGAAGACAATGTTCAGAAATAAAGGTAAAGCATTAAGGCTTTTTGATGAGTCAATAAAACTTAAAGCTTTTTAATGATTTGCTAAGTTTGGAAGGATATGACCAGATAGTGTGTCTGTAGGATTACACGTTTAGGAATCACCTATGTGAGTGTGAAGTGTAAGCCTCTTCAAGGGGAATGAAAGTAAAGGCCTATTCTCTAAGCACTCATGAAACCAGGCGGAGTTCATGGCTGAAACGAACATAACCGTGAGAACCATAGATGGTTAAGGATTGATTGTGTGACTTATGTTGTCTAGGTATACAACAAATCTCGACGGTTCAAAAATATCAAATCTACCGATTGACGGAGTATATCCAATATAAGTTCCCTACGAAAAGTTCAAAGGAAACCTACTTATCCAGATGCAATTAATTCTTGCATGTAAAACACACACACGTCCGTGCATTCCTTTATTTTATAGACATTCCCCATTCATGTGGAGGATTGTTGGTCTTTAATCTTAGTGTAACTTAATTTTAAGCTTAGTCTAGCTTAATTTTAAGCTTGGTTTAGCTTAAAGAGAGTGAATGGAAAATGGTGGAAAAAGAAATGGAGGGAAGTGAAATTTTGAATTAGTGCACTTTGTCTCTCATTGGAAGAAGGAAATAAAATCTACGTGTATATATAGAGAAACTCTTCTTCTAGCTCTTAAAGAGTTGAGAAGAAGGCAAGCCTCGCGCCATCGTCGTCGCTCGCTCGCTCGGCTCGGCTTCGGCTTCAGATTCGGATTCGGATTCGGATTCGGATTCAGATTCGGATTTTGATTTTGATTTGGATTTGGATCTTCTTCTAGCTCTTAAAGAGTTGAGAAGAAGGCAAGCCTCGCGCCGTCGTCGCTCGCTCGGCTCGGCTTCAGCTTCGGATTCGGATTTGGATTTGGATTTGGATTTGGATTTGGATTTGGATTTAGATTTGGTCAAAGATCGATTGATTGATTAATCCTTTTGGACAAAATTCTTTTCAAATTATTTAATTAATTAATTTAATTAATTACTGGAAAAGTTTTAAATCCGGAATGACCCGCGACCCGACCCGTTTTCTTTCCCGAATTATTTTGTATCCGTTTTTAAATTTCCCGCAATATTCATACCTATTCAAAATAGCTATGGCTGTTCTGAAAGGATTCACACCTGTTCCAACAGCTATGGCTGTTCTGAAAGGTTGCAAAACCTTTTCAGAAACAATACTAAATTGGCTATAAATATACCTTAAATCCCAGAATTTTTACTTACTAAATTTTCTGATCTTCTTCTTCTTCTTTTTCTTCTTCTTCTTCTTCTGCACAAAATATTCCAGTGTGTTTTACAGCCTTCGAGTGGTTCGTTGATCACCGGCGTTTTCGGTACCAATACTCCGGTGAGTTAAATCTATCCTGGGAGGATATATTCCAACACCTCGGGTACTTGAGGGAAATAATTTCCTTAAGGACACACTGTGTATTCAGTGGACTCGGTTTATTCTTATATTTTCATAGAAAAAACTAAGGACGCCTGGACTAGCGCGCTCGCGCTCAGCACGCGCTAGTGGTCGCGCTAGTCAGGTTTCTCACTGTCCCTAGTATATTCCACTAGCGCGGCCGCGCTAGAGCCCGCGCTAGTGAGGTTTCTTACTGTTTCTGTATTTTTCAGAAATTATTATTGTTTTATTTTACAGCAATACAGATTATTAATAGTACTTTCAATGTTCGTTTATTATAGTAAAATAAATACATAAAGTGTTTTAAGTTATATATGTTGTTAATATAGAGAAAAAAAATACACTATTAGGTCATATTTATCAGGTTATATTGTACAGATTCTCCATAAATGTTATTGCACCTGTATTGAATTCTCCAAGAATATACCTTTTGGAATGTTCAATATGCACACGGCTACATTTTCGAAGAGTTCAGACAATGTATATAACAGGTAACTTGACTTAAATTCAACAAATTCTATATTTTAAAAAGACTTGCATGATAGCAGAATTCTTTATATTACGATTTATATAATTTAAAGTCATAAATAAATTACTTATAATTCATCATTCTACCCTGGGATCACATTGTGGTTGTTATTGCAAGACACCTTCTACTTGGTAGTTTTTTAACCTTAGAAACTTTAGTTGTTACTTGTTACCTACATCTTTCCTGTATCAAACATCCCTTTCAAAACAGTAGTATTAAGTACTAGTTCACAACACTTTTTTTGGTTGATAAAGCGTAAATAAATTTGTCTTACTATGCCACGACGATCTGGTGAACGAAGACTTAAATTTAAAATGCGTGGGTATGCTTAAATTGGATTCGGAATAATTCATTGATACGAGAAGTTTACTATTAATATTTGTTGTTTTAAATACTTTTGTACGTATAAGTATATCTCGTTCTATTTTATTATGAAATTCTCTTCCGTCGTATTATAGACATATTGACTATTTAAGTGGAGTTGGTAATTAATATGGAAAGAATGTTGAGACTAGTTGGAGGAAATATTTATGTTTGTGGTTTAATAAATTTGTTGAATTAATTTTATATTGTATAGTGCATATACGTGATAATTTTGTACTTTGACTATTGTTTACCCTTAAAATCGGATAAAAATTAAATTTATAAGTGCTTTTAAGGATATATGATTTCACTTGGCACAAACTGAGAAATATGAAAATTAATATTAGAAATTAACTGTAAAATAAAGCAAACCAATGTAATGCGCATCTTTGGCCCTCGAGCTAGGTCGCCCTCGAACCAACCGAGTATGTATTGAAAAGTATGAACTGAACAACAGAGTATCAAAGCTTAAGAAAGAAAGTATGATATATTGCTTCATTATGCATGAATGTATTGATTACAAAATAAGTAGAACCCTCTTTATATAGTAGAATTTTTTTTACTTATGGTACAATTCTAAATACAGAAGAAAATCTCATGATCGGCTAATTAATCGGTCTTGACTTGATACGTGCCGAGATTTCCGCCATGATCCTTGCCCGATCACGGATATCTCAGCTTTCTGTTATTCGACTCAGCAAGCTTTCTTCGATCTCACTCGATCTCTATCTCGCTCGGTCTTGATCTTGGCTGGTCTCGATCTTGATCAGTCACTGAATCATGAGCTCAACAATCTATATTCGTGCCATGATCCGATACAACATGGGGTCGAACTTTGGCCTGCCATTCCGATCTCGATTAACCATACAAAATTAAGCAATCCTGATTTTAACAGTATACAACTATATTTACAATAATTTTATTTAATAAATTCACTTATCTACTTAACGACCATCTAAACCACGGACAAATTCACTAATATAGTATAAACAAAATGTCATTAGTTTCCTTTTTCTTTTTGAATTTGGTTTTAAAGGACAAAGAAAGGACAACCGAAATACTAGAGGGCGTCGATAAAAAATTTCAACTTTTTATTGTGATGACAATTCCTTGTAACGAGTAAAAGAGACATTTTCCGATTATGCACGTAGATATTTTTCATTTTTAATTAAATGTTTTGGATTTGAGCTCTATTATGCATGTAGATAGAAATTTGAACTTTCAATATGATGAAAATCTGATATTAACTCGATTGAAATGAGAGAAGAGAAATGAACAAGAAGGTTTTAGAACAGAGGCTCCATAAAAAGCAAATTGAGCTGGAATTATTTTCTCAAATCATACTGAAATGACATATGGCTGGTATATATAGACTACAACTACCATCTAAGCCAACTAATTTTACTGCTTCCGTTAATTATCTAACACCCAATCCCATAATTAGTTATAACTAACTTCCTAACTAATCCTACTGACTCAAGTGTCGGTCACGTGTTGCTCCTCTCTTGAATACTCTCCCTCATTCTAGGTGGTGCAAATAGATTGAGCACTCCTAGCTTGCTCATCAAATACTCGTGTTGTGATCTCCCCAGGGCCTTTGTGATCAAATCTGCTTCTTGATCCTAAGACATCACATACTTGGTTCTGAAATACCTTGTTGAATCCTTTATCTGATAAAGTGTAGGTCTATCTCTATGTGCTTTGTACGCTCATGAAATATGGGATTTTCAGCAATTTGAATTGCTGCTTTGCTATCACGTTGTAGCTCTACTGGCAGTTCAACTTCTTCACCTAGTTCTTTACAAATTTCTATTAGCCATAAAGTTTTTGCAACTCCTGTTGCCATGCTTCTATAAACTGCCTCAGCTGAGCTTCTTGAGATTGTACATTCTTTCTTGGATTCGCATGACACTAGAGAGTTTCCCAATTTCATCACATATCTTGTTACTAATCTCCTAGGGACTGGACATGATGCCTAATCAACATCACAAAAGGATGTAAACTTTGTGGACTGTTTGGAGCTCATTAACAAGCCCAATCCTAGAGCACCTTTGATATATCTAACTACACTAACTCTTGCTTCTATATGAGATTTCTTTGGTCAGTGCATGAACTGCATAACATATGTATGGTCTAGTCATGGTGAGATACAGTAGCTTCCGAACTAACCTTTGATATGGTCTTGAGTCTGCCAACTTCTGATCTTCTTTCCAGTTCATATGCTGATCATACTCCACAATAGTATGAGAATATCATCTAAATATACTAAGATGATTGCTAGCTTTGTTCCTTGCTTCTTTGTGAACAAAGAGTAATCAAAGTGACTATGCACAAAACCTGAGCTGAATAGTGCTTTGGTTAGTTTTAGATTCCATCATCTTGAAGCTTGCTTCATACCATACATGGATTTATGCAGCCTGGATACTTTCTCCCCCTGGATGGGAAATCCCTGTGGTAAACACATATCGATATCTTCAATGAGGTCTCCTTGCAAGAATGCATTATAGACATCCATCTGATGCAAGTTCCAATTGTTTGGTGCTGCCAAGGCTAGAACCACTCTCACTGTCACCATCTTGGCTACATGAGAGAATGTTTCCTGGTAGTCTAGCCCTTATATTTGATTGTATCCTTTGGCTACTAGTCGTACCTTGTATCTTTCAATCTCCCCATTGGCCTTATACTTTATCTTGAATACCCACTTACATCTAATAGGAGCCTTCCCTGCTGGAAAGTTCACCAAAGTCCAAGTCCCACTTTCTTTGAGTGTATTCAGTTCTTGAGTCATAGCATCGACCCATTTGGGGTCTGATACAACTTCCTCATAGTTCACATGCTCCTTAGTACTGGTAATCTTGGACAATTAAGACATGCATTTAGTTGATACGTATGCATGACTCAAATAATTCTGCATAGGATACTTGCAGAGCTGCTAGCTAACTGATTATGTTAATGAACCATTGTAGACATAATCCTGCATCCACACAGGCTCTTCGATAGTCCTAGTTGATTTCCTTAGCTGGATATCTGTAGGATTAAGTGTATTTTGTTCTGAAGGGATTGATTGCTGAGTCTGTGTGTCCTCAAAGAGCAGGGAGTATGGTGATGGAGGTAATGTATCAGCAACATGATCATCTGCAACATGTGATGCTGCTAGAGAAGATATTTCACCATTTGGTGATCCTTCTAGTTTTAGGACATCTACATTTTGAGGTGGCACTACATCAATGATGGCTGGTGAATCTAGCACATCATTAGGATACATGTAACTTTCCTTCCTTATGTAACTGGAATGGGAAGATGTGTTCCATAAACTTGACATCCCTGCCGACAAAGAAAGAGTTAGTTAAGATGTTATACAACCTGTAACCTTTATGGGAATGAGTATCCCATAAACACAACTCCAATTGATCTGGCTACAAACTTATCTCCTTCTCCTACAGTCTTAGCAAAACATAAACATCATATGGTTCTCATATGCTGTAGTGATGGTGCTCTCCCACCAATACCTCAAAAGATGACTTTTCTAATAACACTGATAGAAGGAGTCTGTTTATCACATAAACAACTACCTGTACACATTCTTCCCAAAACTTGAGAGGCAAATATCCTTGCAGTCTGATGGATTTAGCTACTTCCAGTATGGCCTTTGGTTTCTTTCCACCGCCCCATTTTGCTGTCGGGTGTAGACACAAGAACTTTTGTGGTTCATTCCATAAGACTGAAACAAACTATTGCATTCAGAATCAAAAAATTCAGATCCATCATCACTTCTCAATATTTTCATAGTCACATCAAATTGAGTCTTTATTAAGGCTAGAAACTGTCTCAAACATACAACCACATTAGTCTTGAGCCTCATCAGGTAAATCCATGTCATTCTACTACAGTCATCTACTATAGTAAGAAAAAATCTGTGTCCACTATGAGTTTGAACTCTATATGGACCCCAGACATCTACATGTATCAATTGAAAAGATTTACTTGATCTGTTTGCACTCTTAAGGAAATGCAATCTTCCTTGTCTAGCCAAAAGACAGATAATGCATTCCTTTATTCTATTACTACTAGATTTAAACATCATGTTTGGAATCTATTTCACCAGTCTATATGGAGCATGCTCAAGCCTTCCATGCCATACTTTCAAATCCTCCTCTTTCATAGAAGTGATCCTATATGTGTACAGTTGCAGCCATGGCTTCAAGTTTATGATGTTGCAAGTTGTACAGACCATCCAACTCTGTATCAATCCCCTTCACCTTCCCATTGTGAAGGTCCTGCATTATCCAAAAATTAGGATAAAAGGATATGAAACGTCTTAAGTCCTTTGTTAATATAGGATACAAACAATAATTTATATTTAAAGTTTGGAATATACAAAACATTCTTAACAACACTACTTTCACCACTCTTTCTAGGGCATTCAATATCAAGTGAGGTGCCATCAGGCAGGTATACCTTTGGTGCATTCCCTAAGTTACCTGTGTTTATCTTGTAAAACAGTTCTCTAGTGCGAACCATATGATTGGTTTCACCAGAGTCTCCTATCCAATTCTCATTTTTTCATTTGCGGCAAAAGTCTTTGTTGTACCTGCAAATCCTTTTGTGTTTTACCTGTGTCCTTATTGATCAACTTTAAGAGCTGATCATACTGTTCCTGAGTGAACTTGATTGGCATTCCTAAATTGGCAGTAGGTGTGTTCATCATTTGTTGCCCTTCTTGTGACACTACGTCGGCCATTTGCTTTATCATTTATTGTTGTCCCTCTTGTGTGTTAGCATTAACCATAAGTGTTTGAGGAAAACCTGTTGCTTTCTTCCTCATTTTGAAGTCAGCTGTGTATCCATGTAGTTTGAAGCATGTCTCTTGTGTGTCCCTTATAGTTGCAATAGTCACAAAACATATTTGTTCTCTTGGACTTGTAGTTATTTCATGAGTTCACTCCTTTGTTGGTGAATAATGTTGTTCCATCTGCTATGTCTACAGCCTGATAAATCTTTCCTAATAGCCTGTTTGGCCAAGCTTCTAAAATCAGCTTATTTGAGAAGTGTTTTTCTCAAAATTACTTTTAAAAAAAGTGCTTTTGGTGAGAAGCAGTTTGTGTTTGGCTAATTAATTTGAAAAACACTTTTAAACAGTAATTAGTGTTTGGCCAAGCTTTTGAAAACTGCTTCTAAGTGTATTTTCTCAAAAGTGCTTCTCAGAAAGTGCTTTTGGAAAGAAGCTACTTTTTTCTGCTTCTCAAAAACTACTTCTGCTTCTCCTCAAACGCACTTTTTTTCCCTTCCAAAAGCTCGGCCAAACACCTCAATTTTTGGAAAAAGCACTTTTGGCTAAAAAAAGCACTTTTAGCCCAAAAAAATCTTGGCCAAACAGGCTATAAATGTCTTTAGCTTTCTTAAAAGACTATCATAGAATCTGCTTTGTTGACTGTAGGTACTGGACTCATCATCAAAATCTGGCTTTTATGTTGGCCATATGTCTCATTCAGCCCCATTGGGTACTGCAACAACCTCTAGTACTCAAAATGAATTGAAATAGTTTTTAGATTCTAAGCAGTCACACCCAGGACAAGGCATCATATTCCTCCCAAAAGTCTGTCAACTTAGAGAAATATGCAGACACTGAGGAAATCCCATGCGACAAAGTAGCTATTTCCAGTCGAAGTTTCTTCTCCAATTGCCATAGCTGGCATATTCAGTTGAGTTAAGTCTTCGTTTCAATGAATTACAGGCTCGCTAATTGCAAATAAAAAAAACCCTAGGCTATCAATCGGTAAAATCTCGAACAATTAGAAACAAAATAGTTTTGCGCAAATCAGAGGAGAACAATCACATCGAGCATGTATCTAGCTCCCGTGCTCTGATACCATGATGGATATCTAAGATTAGCTCAATTGAAATCAGAGAAGAGAAATGAACCAAAATGTTCTAGAACAGAGTCTCCATTAAAGAGCAAATTGAGCTGGAATTATTTTCTCAAATCATACTGAATACAATGACATGTGAATTGTATATATAGGCTACAACTACCAGCTAAGCTAACTAATTCTACTGCTTTCGCCAATTCTCTAACACCCAATCCCATGATCAGTTATACAGTCAAACTTCTCTATGAAAACCTCGTTTGTTCCAAATATTTGTGGATGTTATAGCGAAGTGCTATCATTGAGAACATATATTAACATACATAAAAATTGGTTACGAAAAACCTTTTTTTTTATAGAGAAATGTTGTTATAAAGAGATGCCGTTATAGAGAGGTATGACTGTAACTAACTTCCTAACTAATCTTACAGACTCACGTGCCAGTCACGTGATACTCGTGTCTTCACAATAAATTGTAAATGTCAAACAAAACCTTTATTTAATATGGAGACAATGCTCGTCTTGAGTTTCTTTTCTTTCTTCTGATCTAGATTTTTCAACGTTGCTGGAATATTCAGAAATTTTAAAAATGAAATGCCTTTTTTAAAAAAATAATCCAGTGCACCAGTAAAAAAAGTCGGAAAAAAAAGAAAAAGAAAAAAAAAAGAAAAAAGTGAAAGAAAGCCGAGTTTGATGTAAGTGTTATAAAATAAAAGCAATTTAGTAAAATGTAAATAAGAAACAAATATAGAAGATGGAGTATTTCACTTTCTTTTGGTGTGTCTTCCATTACAATTTACATAGCCTTTTATAGGCATAAAATGAGAAGACTTACTATTGTAAATAGTGAATGAGATGGACATAAAGTAGGGGATTTCATCCATAAGCTATTCACATACATGAGCACCCGTATCTACAAACTATTCATAACACCCCCTCTTGGATGTCCATGTAAGATAATGTGCCTCATTAAGAACTTACTAAAAAAACATAGGGACGTACATAGTTATTTATAATATGCATTGCTTGCTGCCTCATTAAAAACCTTACGAGGAAAACCCAGTGGGACAAAACCTTGGTTAAGGAAAAAAGAGTGCAACACGTAGTTACTCCCCCTGATGAAAACATCACTTAATGTCTCGAAGGCGACGCATTCCAATATTGTATATCAACTTTTCAAATGTTGCGGTTGGTAATGCCTTAACAGATCCGCCAAATTATTACTTGAACGAACTTGTTGAGCGTCTATTTCACCATTCTTTTGAAGATCATGAGTGAAAAAGAATTTGGGCGAAATGTGCTTTGTTCTATATCCTTTGATGTATCCTCGTTTCAGTTGAGCTATGCATGCAACATTGTCTTCATACAAAATTGTTGGAATATTTCCTTTCGAAGAGAGACTTCATGTTTCCTGAATGTGTTGAGTTATCGTTCTCAACCAAACACATTCTCGACTTGCTTCGTGAATGGCTATTATCTCTACATGATTTGAAGAAGTGGCAACCATAGTCTGTTTCGTTGAAAGCCATGATATGACTGTACCTCCACATGTAAATAAGTAACCTGTCTGAGATCGAGCTTTATGTGGATCAGATAAATATCCTGCATCTGCATAACCAACTAATGCTGACTTGGATTCATTTGAATAGAATAAGCCCATATCAATGGTCCCTGACAAGTATCTGAATATATGCTTAATACCATTACAATGTCTTTGTGTTGGTGAAGAATTAAATCTTGCTAACAAGCTTACTGAGAAAGCTATATTTGGTCGAGAATTGTTGGCAAGATACATTAACGCCCCAATTGCACTAAGATATGGTATTTCGGCACCAAGAAGCTCTTCATCATTTTCATGAGGTCGGAATAAATCTTTCTTTATATCAAGTGATTTCACCACCATCGGGGTACTCAATCGATGTGCTTTATCCATATAGAATTGCTTTAAAATCTTTTCGGTGTATGTTGATTGATGGACAAATATTCCATATTTCATATATTCAATTTGTAGACCAAGACAAAATCTTGTCTTTCCAAGATCTTCCATTTCAAATTCTTTCTTCAAATAGTCTACTGCTTTTGGAAGCTCCCCAGGAGTTCAATGATATTTAGATCATCAACATACACGACGATTATAACAATTCAGATCCAGACCTTTTTATAAAGACACAAGGACAAATTGGATCATTCTTGTACCCTTCTTTCAACAGGTATTCAATCAGGGGATTGTACCACATACGACCTGATTGTTTCAATCCGTATAAAGATTTTTGAAGCTTTATTGAACAAGTTTCACGAAATCTTTTATATGCTTCTGGCACTTTAAATCCCTCAGGTATTTTCATAAAAATTTTGTTGTCTAATGATCCATACAAATAGGATGTGACAACATCCATTAGACGCATATCATTTTTTTAATGCACTGCATATTTATGAGATACCTGAAGGTGATAGCATCCACTACAGGAGAATATGTCTCCATATAATCAATGACAGGTCGAAAACCTTATGCCACAAGTCGTGATTTATATCTATCGACTTCATTTTTATCATTTCATTTTCGCACAAAAACCCATTTGTACCCTGCTGGCTTTATACCTTTAGGTGTTCGAACTATGAGTCTGAAGACTTTATGTTTCCCAAGTGAAGTTAACTCTGCCTGGATAGCGTCTTTCCATTTTGGCCAATCATTTCTCTGTCTACATTCATCAACAGATTTTGGTTCAAGATCCTCATCTTGTTGCATTATTTCAACAACAACATTATAAACAAAAATGTTATCGATAACAATATTATTTCGGTTCCATCTTTTTCCCGTTGAGACGTAACTTATTGATATCTCTTCATTCTCATTATTTTCAGGTACCTGGACCTCCCGTAAGGTCTTATATTTCATTGCGTCTTGGGGATCTTCTTGAGACACTACCTCCATGTTATAATCACTTTGATTATTTGCTTGTTTCTTATTCAAGGATTTTTATCTTTAGAACCGATTGCTTTACCAGGTTTTAAGCGTGGCATAGACTCATTTGCTTTAATCGATTGTCCTACCGGGATGTCAACTCGATTTGGAGCATTGACAACTGGAATATATGACTTAGTCGCCCTTGGTAGGTCAGTGAATGCATCTGGCAGTTGATTTGCAATATTTTGCAAATGAATAATCTTTTGAACCTCTTGTTCACATTGATTTGTTCGAGGATCTAAATGAGATAGTGATAATGCATTCCGATATATCTCCTTTTTTAGCTGCTTATTTTCTCCCCCTAATGTTGGGTATACTGATTCATCAAAATGACTATCAAAAAATCTTGCCGTGAATAAATCTCTAGTCATCGGCTCTAGATATTTTATAATAGAAGGAGATTCATATCCAACATATATCCCCAACCTTCTTTGAGGACCCATCTTTGTGCGTTGTGGTGGAGAAATTGGAACATATATAGCACAACCAAAGATTCTAAGATGGAAAATACTTGGGATGCTCCATTGTTATCCCAGTTGATATACAATAATCATCAAAGGCTTGAGATGTAAATGCACCAGCATTATCAAGACGAATTGTATTAATTGCATAATCTGGAAATTGTGCTCTTAGCTTTATTATTTGAGCCAACAATCTCGTAAATACCAAATTCCGAGTTGATACTAAGCACACATGTGACCATCTTGTAGATGCATCTACCAAAACCATATAATATCTGAATGGTCCACATGGAGGGTGAATGGGCCCACATATCTATATACGTTCCAGAAATGCAGGGGATTCCATCCTAAATTTAATAGTTGATGGTCTAATAATTAGTTTTCCTTGAGAACATGCAGCACAAGAGAATTCCTTAAATTGAAGAATCTTCTAGTTTTTCATTGAATGTCTATGTGAATTCTCAATTATTTTACGCATCATATTATAACCAGGATGGCCTAACCGGTAATGCCAAATAATAAAATTATCTTGATTAGTAAACTTTTCATTTACTACGGCATGTGTTTCAATCCTGCTAATAATTTTGTAGTATAAGCCGGAGGAAAGAGTGTCACGACCTAAAATCCATAAGGTCGTGATGGCACCGGACACCATTGCCAGGCAAGCTAATTATTAAATAATTAAGTTAAATTCCTGTTTTCACATTTTTAAAATCATTACCTTTAACCTATTACGTAATAACTAAACAAAAATCCGTTAAGTAAATACGACAGTTTAATATTCTATTTTTATAAAATACATCCCATACACATCCCGAAACCCGGTGTCACAAGTGCATGAGCAAATTCTAAGAATTTCAAAAATACTACAAAGCTTGTCCGAAATACAAATTGGACAAGGAATTTAAAATGAAAATAAATACAATATGAGGGAGACTCTGTCAGCTGCGGATCGCCTCCAGATGATGCAGCTCGCCTAAGTCTCCAAACTAGCCACATCGCTATGAAAATACCTGTGCAATAAAATGCACAACAAGTGTAGCATGGGTACGAAAACAACATGTACTCAGTAAGTATCCCGCCTAACCTCAGAGAGGTAGTGACGAGAGATCGATTTAACACTTGCTAGAGGTCAATTTAGTATAATCAAGTGAGACACTAAGCATGAATTTCATAGGCAATTTACTAAAAATCAGGAATAAATAATATCAACTCCTTCCACATTTAACACTTTAAATCTTCGTCATTTCAGTTGACAATTTATATAATAATCAGGGATAAGAAACATCAGACTTATTTTACATTTTACATATCAATTATTCTTCTTCTTAACTGGCCATTAAAAACTTCCTTAGGCCGATAAACATGTATAAATCACAGGAAATATGCAGCAATCATCATGCGCAAGAAAATACCGAGGGTCGAACGACGCGGACCAACAATAATAAACTGTGCACTGCCGAGGGTTGAACGGCTCGAACCATAGATGCATCTATATGCCCCGCTCGCGAATCGATCATGCGACGCGGTTATACATAAATACAGAGTTATCCTGCTCGTGAATCATACATGTGACTCAGGCACCCATAGGTACACATATTCACACAATAAGTCCAAATTTTTATCAAGAAAGCAGTTACCCATGAAAGTGGTAAATTATTCTTAAAGGAACACAAAAAAATAGCATTTAAATCTTTATTTTGAAACTCATTTTCCAAGTTTAATAATATTCAATAATATAACTTTATCAGGAATACAATTATCCACAGAGGAATTAATTTCCTTTCTAAATGATTAAGAACGGTACACTCTAGCCTTCTTAGGAATTAAATTACCAGTTCAATAGCATTATCAGTCTAATATTATTTGCAGGATCACATGATATTTTATTGACAAGGTCACAAGTACGACAAGTAAAGCATGCTAGTGGGTCCTAGACTACCCGGACATGGCATAATAGTAGCTACGCACGGACTCCTGTCAACTTGTGCGTACGTAGCCTGCGCAGATAGTAGAACATATTTAATTAGTTTACCTAGGGGGACAATTCTCTCTCACAAAGTTAGAAAGGAGACTTACCTCGCTCCGAAATTCCATAACCGACTTCCAAGCCCTTCCGACGACTCCAATGGACGCACAACGCCCCAAAACTATCTAAATAACGACAAACCAATGAAAATATACTATAATATTTGCAACAATTCAAATTATATAATTTCCCAACTCCGCTCAGGGAATTGACCAAAATGCCCTCAGGCCCACGTGCCCGAATTCCGAAATTTCTCGGAGATAAACTCTACCATAGCCCTACTAGCTCAAATATATAATTTACTCTAAATTCCATGCTCAAATTCGGGGTAGAAATCCAAAATACAATTTCTAGGGTTTTCCTCCAAAAATCCCAATTTTCCACAATTTTTTCATGTTTTAATTCATGTATATACCTTTTATTTAACTTGAGATGAGTGGGAATATATTACCTTGTGATCCTTGACGAACACCCCTCCTTGAAGCTCCCCACAATCGCCCATGCCAAGTGAAATAATGAAGAAATGGCCAAAATATCCCGTTTTAAAAACAATCTGACCAGCCTCATTTCCGCACCTGCGATCCTTATCTTGCACCTGCAATTCCGCAGGTGCTACCAAACTCCCGTACCTGCGGCTTCCTCAGCTCCAGCCAAAACTCGCACCTGAGACCCATTGTCCGCATCTGCGCCTTCGCAGGTGCGGAAATTACACGCACCTGCGGCTCCGCACTTGTGGTCCAAGCCTCGCAGGTGCGGTCACACCAGATGACAACAACTTCAGCTTTTCTCAACTTCAAATATTGATCCGTTAACCACCCAAAATCTATCCGAGGCCCCCGGGACCCCGTCTAATTACTCCAATCTGTTTCAAAACATAATGCGGACTTGCTCGAGGTCTCAATTCACATCAAACAACATCGAAACCACAGATCACACTAAAATTCAAACTTTAAGAACTTGAAATTCCAAACTTCCACATCCGATGTTGAAACCTATCAAATCACATCTGATTGACCCCAAATATTGCACACAAGTCATATTCGACATTACGGACCTGCTCCAACTTTCGGAATTGCATTTCGACCCCGATATCAAAATTTTCACTTCCGGTCAGATTTCTCAAAAATCTTCAAATTTCTATCTTTAGCCAAATGACTTCAAAATGACCTACGGGAATCCGAATTCACTTCCGATCGCGATCCCAACTCCAGAATCACCATACAGAGCTATTCCCAGGCTCGAAATCCCAAACAGACATCAACATCACTGAAACACACTTTAAGCCAAACTTAGGAAATTTCTTCAAAAATGCTGACTTCCACAATACACACCGAAACGCTACCGAATTATCCAAAACCCGATCCGGACATACGCCCAAGTAAGAAATCACCGTACAAACCTGCAGGAACCCTCAATCCCGATTCGGAGGTCGTTTACTCAAAATTCTAATCTTAGTCAATTTCTCCAACTTAAGGCTTCTGAAATGAGAATTTTCTTTCCAATTTGACTCCGAACTTCCCCAAATTCAACTCCGACCATGCCTACGAGTCATAATACCTGAAATGGAGCTGCTCATAACTTCAAATCGCTGAACGACGTGCTAGAGCTCAAAATGACCGGTCGGGTCGTTCCAAAGAGCAGGTAACATTTCAAGCACATATTTATTACTAGACATTATTGTAGTAATATAAAGATATTCAATATTTTCATCATTTGTAGTCTCAGTATGGTAGCCATTTTGGCGAGTATCTTTGAAACTTAATAAGTTTCTTTGAGACTTATTACAATATAATGCTTCATCAATAGCCAAATTTGTTCCACCAGGTAGTAATAAATTGGCTCTTCCAGAACCTTCATTTAATCTTGTACTACTGGATATTATATTAATATTGGCTTCTTTCATTACCAAATAAGATAAATATCTCTTATCCCTTAAAATAGTGTGTGTGGTATCACTATCCAGAAGGCATATATCATATTTATTAATCTTGAGTCCAACTGAAGACTAGGGAATTGAAATATCAAAAAGTACATCGTAAGAAATATGAAAGATAAACAGAAAAAAGAACATTAAGAAATACATTAGGAATATAGAAACTAAAAACACATGATGCATTAGGAAAATACACTCAAGAAAAATAAACTAGTTGCAAACATAAAAAAAATGACAACTTTTATTATAAATTCGTTCCCCAGTAAGATTATTAGTTCTTCAGTCAATATCCTCAAAGAAGTCTCCAGCTTCTAAATGTGTAATATTTGCTAGGCCTCCAAAATCATCATCTTTATATGCAAGATGTGCCTTAAAATCATATTTATTTGAGGGACCTGCTTCATCATCATTATTTTGAAAGGTCAAGTGTGCCTCCACATTATTTTCTTTCTTTCTCAGGGAGGCTTGATAAAGTTTGATAAAATGATCTGGCATACGACAAATGATGTGATGACCCAAAAGGTCATCCCGTATATTTCTAGCTAATTCGATGTTCCGAGTTCGTGAAAACCTCCTTCTATCTCACCTCGATTCGCGTGCGCAGCCCGGGCGTGTAGTCGGGAAGACTTTATATGAAAAATTGATAAAAATGATAATTTTATATTAGAAATTTGAATAAAATTAACTTCGGTCACAGTTTTTGGTAAACGGACCCGGACCCATGATTTAAAGGTCCCGAAGGGTCCGTAGGAAAATATGGGACTTGGGAGTATGCCCGAAATCGAATTCCGAGGTCCCAAGTACGAGAAATGAATTTTTAAAGAAAATTATTTTCTGAAAAATATAAAGGTTTTTGAAAATGAAATTTGATGTGAAACTTGTGGTATCGGGCTCGTATCTTGGTTCCGGAGCCTGGTACAGGTTCGATATGATTTATGTGTGTTATCTGTGAAGTTTGGTATGAAACGGACTTCGTTTGGCGTGATTTGGACCTTAAATGCAAACATTTGACGTTTAAAGAAGTTTTGAGGAATTTCATTGATTTTTGGGTTTGATTCATCGCTTTAGTGTGTTTTATGTGGTTTGAAACCTCGGGCGAGTCCGTGTTAGGTTATAAGAGTTGTTCGTGCATTTAGACGGGGTCCCGGGGAGGCCTCGGGTGTGTTTTGATAGGTTTCAAATCGATTTTCCTCATTTTTCCACTGCTGATGCTACCTTCTGGTTTCCTTCTATGCGATCGCATAGAAGGATCCGCGATCGCATAGAGTGTCTGACTCGCCCAGTAATTTCCGTCACTGCGATCACAATACTTGGTCCGCGGTCGCAGAAGCCAACTTACTCCTTATACGCGATCGCATAAGCTATTCCGCGATCACGTAGAGCATTTTAAGCCAGCTTCATTTTCCTTCTACGCGATCGCGCCTCGATCCCCGGAGATCGCGATTCACAAAACACCTGGGCAAAATATAAGTTTGCAAAATCGGGGGTTTCACCATTTTAAACATATTTTGACTTCTAGAACTCGGGTTTGTGCGATTCCTTGAGGGTTTTTCACACAAGGTCTTTCCGCTTGAGAAGTATATTTTTGAGTACCGAGTTGTCGTCTTTGAGGTAAGTATCTTGCCTAACCTTGTGTGGGGGAACTACTCCTTAGGATTGAGTCTTCCTAGTTGATTGTAGTCCGAGTATGCGAGGTGACGAGTGTGTACTCGTACTTATTTGTAATTAGATTGTCCTTTTAGGATTCGTATATTCTTATATTACCTGTGTATGATTTGTAATTATTACACTTGAATCCTTGGTTGTTAATTTCATTCCTTCCTGTTTAAATTAGAATTACTTGTTCTTGGATTCTTCGTTGGCTATTTGACTTTTACTTGACTTAACTGAATATTCTACTTCTCTTATCATCATGCTATATTTTCTTCCTAGCTTGCCTAATTGACTACAATTAGTGTCATCTACCATTATAATGGACTAGCCGTAGTTGGAACATTTATTCGTTAGAGTCAAGCATGCCCGTGATTCTTACATTGTGATTTATATGACTATTCCCTTAAGTGCCACTTAGATCTAATTGTTAGACATTTAGGTTATTGGTATTTCCTTGATGTTGCCTATTATTGGGCCTTTTGTTTTAAGCCAAGATTATTCCGTGAAGTAAACTATTTAGGTGGGATTGGTTATAGCTGTTTCCCTTGCCGGGATGGTATGGTTTCTGTTACTGTCTATGATGTTAATGATATGGTTTGTATTGTTGACTCCCTTGCCGGGATGGTATGGTTTCTGTTACTGTCTATGATGTTAATGATATGGTTTGTATTGTTGACTCCCTTGCCGGGATCTAATGGTTCCTATTGCTGTTTATGCTGTGAATGATATCGTTTGTACTGTTGACTTCCTTGCCGGGATGTAGTGGTTTCTATTGCTGGTTATGCTGTTAATGATATTGTTGGTATTGTTGACTCCCTTGCCGGGATGTGGTGATTTATGGGTCATATTGTTGGTTTTTCCTTGCCAAACTGTTGTTCTTGATATTGCTTGGGTGAGGAAGCGTGTAAAGCACGAAGGATAATGTCGTGCCATGTTTATGTTATTTAGCACGGGGGAACATTCCGTGCCATGTTTATTATATTTAGCATGAGGGAACATCCCGTGCCATGTTTATGTTATTTAGCACGAGGTAACATTCCATTCCGTGTTTATGATATTTAGCACGAGGGAACATTCCGTGCCATGTTTATGTTATTTAGCACGAGGGAACATTCCGTGCCATGTTATGTTACGTTAGCACGAGGGGACATTCCGTGCCATGTTGTGTTATGTTAGCACGAGGGGACATTTCATGCCATGTTAAGTTATGTTAGCACGAGGGGACATTCCATGCCATGTTATGTTATGTTAGCACGAGGGGACATTCCGTGCCATGTTATGTTATGTTAGCACAGAGGGGACATTCCGTGCCATGTTATGATATGTTAGCACGAGGGGACATTCCATGCCATGTTATGTTATGTTAGCACGAGGATACATTCCGTGCCATGTTATGTTATGTTAGCACGAGGGCACATTCCGTGCCATATTATGTTATGTTAGCACGAGGGGACATTTCGTGCCATGTTATGTTATATTAGCACGAAGGGACATTCCGTGCCGTATTTATGCATTATTATTTCCGTCATACTTGTTTGCCATTTACTGTATTTATTGACAAGATTTGATATTCCTCTTGTACTGCGTGGAAATTTCTGAGTGATGGACTGAGTCCCGGTGGATAAATCTAGAGGAGATTTTTATCAAGGGATTTTATTGAAAAGTATTGTTGAAAAATCAATGGTTTTGAAATGATTATATTTGAATGACTTTTACATCGAATGTATATTTGAAAAGCACTAGTTTTGCCTAATATGATATTTGGAAGTCATTTATTGGGAAAGCCTCTTTTGAAAGCTTCATAGTTTGAAAGAAACTATGTTTTACGTAATTCTCTCTATTAATTATACTTATATCTACTTTTGGAGAAAGTGTGTTTTCAAAGTAAACTCTTCCATACTAAAATAATTTTTATTTGCAAAAGTTTTTCACATGAACTGCTGTTTAAAGATTTCTACCAGTTATGGATTTTAATCGCTAAGGTCCGTTGTGAACAAACCGACGTGGAGTTGGGTTATCGGTGTCCTCTATTGTATTGTGTTTCCTTTCGATTCGTCTTGTTTTGCTGTCCATCTTTATGTGTTTTTTTGTGCTGTTTCGTGATTGATTTCTGTAATTTCCTTCCGCTTTATATTGTCATTGTGGTGGATTATCCTGAGAAGTCTTACATAGATTTAACGTTCGGTCATTTCTATATTCATGTTATTTGTTTTGTAGGCTAGTGGTATCTTGACTAGTCCTCGTCACTACCCCACCGAGGTTAGTCTTGATACTTACTGCGCACCGCTGTGGTGTGCTCATACTACACTTCTGTACATTTTTGTGTGCAGATCCAGGTATATATTGTAGTAGCTGTGTGGATGATTGCCGAGGAGACTCAAGGTAACCTGCTGCTGCGTTCGCATGCGTCGGAGTCACCTCATTTGTATTTATTATTCATACACTGTTGTATCTACTTCCAAAGAATTGTACTTATAAGTTGTAAAAGATTCATAGAGCTTATGACTTGTACTACCAGTTTTGGAAAAGTTTGTACGTTCTCTTGAGATTCTATATCAAGACTGTTAGTTCTCCTTATTTATTGTTGTTATTCAGTAACTGCTAGGCTTACCTAGTCCCTAAGACTAGGTGCCATCACGATACCCAACAGAGGGAAATTAGGTCGTGACAAGTTGGTATCAAAGCTCTAGGTTCATAGGTGCTACGAGTCATAAGCGAGTTTAGTAGAGTCTTGCGGATCGGTACGGAGACGTCTGTACTTATCGCCGAGAGGCTATGGAGCTATTAGGACCATTTCACTTCTTTCATTCCTATCATGCGAGTTTATTGATCTTGAAGTTTGAAGTTATCGTTCCATTCTCTCACTGATGGTGAGGACACGAACGACGGTTCCTGATGATGTTACCCGGGAGCAAGTGTTGCAAGGGTCAGAGACACGTGCCGCAGTTAAGATGCCTACCAGAGCAGCCGTTGAGGAGTTGCCAGTAGTTCTAGTTGGGGGACAGGTATTGGGGGCGCCTGTTTCTACCTCAGACTTCAGGAGACTTGAGCGCATTTTTGAGTATAAGTGGTACGTTGACTTAGGCAGGGTTGATTCTAGTGCACCAGATGCTTCACAAATCAGGGGAGGAGTTCAGACTCCTACCGTCTACACTCCAGAGTAGCGAGATCATATTGATCAGGTTCCAGTTGTTATGACAACACGACATCTGGTTTCAGTTCAGCCATGGTCAGGGTAGCAGTATCGGAGGGAGAATACCTTGGAATTGAGGGGGACAGGGAATACCACCCTTCTATCTTTTAGTGGATTGGCGGCAGATAATCCCCAGGGTTTCCTGGAGGAATGTCACTATATTCTTCGTACTTCAGGTATTGTGGAGATGAGCGGGATTGCTTTTGTCACGTCTCAGGTTCAGAGTAGTGGGTTGATCAGTGGTGGCGGTATATGAGTTGGGGTCACCTGACCAAGTTAGCTTCACTAGCATGGATTCAGTTTTCGGAGATGCCTTGAGGGAGGTTGCACCTCAGTTCCTTCAGGATGTACGGCACACGGAGTTTGAGCAGTTGCGTTAGGGTGCTGTGTCGCTATGGGAGCATGCAGTTAGATTCAGTGGGTGGGCCAGACATGCATTTCGCTTGGTTGCTTCAGCTGGGAGATGAGTCCGTAGAGTCATTTGGGAGACTCAAGCATGATATTCGGTTTAGCGGGACTCGAGAGTTAGAGTAGGATGCCTCGTTTCAGCAGGTAGTAGGGATCTCTTACCGGTTAGAGCGCATGTGGGATCGGGAGCGAGAGGGCAGACGAGATCAGGGAGAGAGTTCAGGGAGGAAATGAGGCCTCGTAGATCGGAGGAATCACTGGTCCGTATTATGAAGGCAAGGAACGACACGGTAGAAGTTTTATGGGTCAACCAGTTCAGTTTGCATTACCAGCTTTGCATGGTATTTCAGGTAGTCATGGTTCTCAGAGGATTCGTATCGTGTGTTTCTCCACAGCCATGTCAGCAGCGAGATTGTTTTCAGTGTGGAGACGTTAGCCACAGGGTGAGAGATTGTACCAGGATTCAGGTAGGTGTGTGCTAGCAGGGTATTCAGGTGAGTAGGGGGCGCCTAAGAGGGGGAGGCCCGACCCGTTGATGTGTTGCATATGGTAGGCCGGAGGCCGAAGTGCCAGATATTATCACAGGTATGTTTTGATGTGTTATAGAGGGGCACCAGTTGTATTTCATTATAGTTCTGCTGGCCGGGAAGAGTTCCCTTACTTGTTGTTTTATTTATGAGTGAGTTCCATGTTTTGCACTCCATTTTGTGTTTGCTCGTGTTGGGAGATTCTATGAGTAGTAGACCGTGTCTATCGTTGTTTATTTCATTCTTGATAGTGGTGAGATTGGAAGTGAGTCCTTGTTGTTATTCATGGTAAGCTTTATGTGATTTTCCTGAGTATTTTGGTTACGAGTTGTGATTTGATATTCCATCGAGGTGTGAGATCAGCTAGCGTTATGATTTTATCAGCTGAGATGAATTAGTGGAGGAATTTCAATTGGTATAATATATTTTCGGTATGTGATTACGAGTTGAGGGCGAGTTCCTCGTGATATTTGGTATTCGATATGTTTGGACCGGGCTGAGTACCGCGGTGGAATTTTATCAGGATGGAATCCTTGTGGTTTGTTCATATGCTTTGCTTTTTCCTTGTTATATTACTTTTAGTAAGTCAGTATTGATGGAGAGTTGTGCCTATGGGCTTGTTTGATAGTTTCTTTATATGGGTCTAGTTTCATATTTAGTCATCTCATTAAGTGTTTTCTTTAGTTTAGTTTGCGGGATGTGTGCCCGGTGGTATCAGTCGTGGATGGTGATTCGGGTGCTTAATAATGAAGACTTCGTGTTCATTGCATCATTATCAGTGTTATGGGGTTTGGGAACAAAGTTCTTTCATATGTGGGGCTGATTACCAATGTCGAGTTGATTTCGGGCAGCTATTGTGATCAAAAGTGTTATGTGAGCCTATGTGTGATGTACTATGTTGTGTGGTCGTGCCTTGTGGGTGTAGTCATGAGTTGATGTAGCTGATTGAGGCTAATGTCAGATATGGATTTAGAATAAGGTCTTTTGTAAATGAGTGGAGGGTGAGAAGTAGAGGTATGAGTCTTATCAGTGGTGATGTGAAGGCTATATTGCATTTGTGATTGTTTCATCAGGCTTTCGTGGGTTGGGGTGATGTGGGATCACCCGCGGGTATGTGTTAGAAGTGTACAATCAGTGATTGGATAAGTTCAAGGTGAATCCTGGCACGTTCGAGGACGAACGTTTGTTTAAGAGGGGGAGGATGTGATGACCCAAAAGGCCATCCTGTATATTTATAGCTAATTCTATGTTTCGAGGTCGTGAAAACCTCCTTCTATCTCACCTCGATTCGCATGCTCATCCTAGGCGTATAGTCGGGAAGCCTTTATGTGAAAAACTGATAAAAATGATAATTTTGTATTAGAAATTTGAATAAAATTGACTTCGGTTAACATTTTTGATAAACAGACCCGGACCCGGACTCGTGATTTGACGGTCCCGGAGGGTCCGTAGGAAAATATGAGACTTGGGCGTATGTCCGGAATCGAATTCCGAGGTCCCAAGTACGAGAAATGAATTTTTAAAGAAAATTATTTTCTGAAAAATATAAAGGTTTTTGAAAATGAGATTTGATGTGAAACTTGTGGTATCGGGCTCGTATCTTGGTTCCGGAGCCTGGTGCAGGTTCGATATGATTTATATGTGTTATCTGTGAAGTTTGGTATGAAATGGACTTCGTTTTGCGTGATTCGGACCTTAAATGTAAAATTTTGATGTTTAAAGAAGTTTTGAGGATTTTCATTGATTTTTGGGTTTGATTCATCGTTTTAGTGTGTTTAATGTGGTTTGAAACCTCGGGTGAGTCCGTGTTAGGTTATAAGATTTGTTCGTGCATTTAGACGAGGTCCTGGGGGGGGGGGGGGGGGGGGGGGGGGGGGGCTCGGGTGTGTTTCAGATAGGTTTCGAATCGATTTTCCTCATTTTCCACTGCTGATGCTACCTTCTGATTTTCTTCTATGCGATTGCATAGAAGGATCCTCGATCGCATAGAGTGTCTGAATCTCCCAGTAATTTCCTTCACTACGATCGCAATAGATGGTCCGCGATCGCAGAAGCGAACTTACTCCTTATACGCGATCGTATAAGCTATTCCGCGATCGTGTAGAGCACTTTAAGCCAGCTTCATTTTCCTTCTACGCGATCGTGCCTCGATCCCCGCGATCGCGATTCACAAAACACCTGGGCAGAATATAAGTTTGCAAAATCGGGGGTTTCACCATTTTAAAAATATTTTGACTTCTAAAACTCGGTTTTGGGCGATTCCTTGAGGGTTTTCATACAAATCGAATGAGTAAGTATTCTTCCACTCGAATTAATTATATTTCATGAATTTGTTCTTGTTTTCATCATTTAATTTGTGTTTTGGGTGTAGGGGATTGTGGGTTTTGAAAGAAAGTTTCTAAAATGAAAAATCATGATCTGAAAGACCAAATGTTATCGGAATTGGATAAACTTAGTATGGGTGAACTCGTATCGGAATGGGTAATCGAAATTTGACAAATTTGTCAGGTTCTGAGGTGCGGGCCCGGGGGTTGACTTTTGGGTCGATTTTTATGATTTTGTAAAGATTGAAACTTTATTATTCGGAATAGTTCCTTATACGTATTATGTGTATTGTGAAGTTGTTTTAGTTGATTGTAAGCCGTCCGGAGGTCTTTCCGCTTGAGAAGTCTATTTTTGAGTACCGAGTTGTCGTCTTTGAGGTAAGTATCTTGCCTA
>ML340892.1:0-22644 GCA_005239505.1 Nicotiana paniculata | reverse complement strand
CAGAGAGTGTTAAGTCACAAATTATTAAACCTCCAGATTTCAAAGTGCCACCAGGTAGAAGGCTGAAGAAAAGGAATATTACAGTTACCGAGTCATCAAAAATATCATTCAAATATGGTCGTTGCAGAAGAATTGGTCATAATAGAACAACTTGTACATATTCTCCTGCAGTCCATCCATTTTTTAGGAAGCATAGAGAAGAGTAGATTTATTGACTCTTTTAAGTTTTTTCTAGGAATTTGATTCATTTAGATTATTCTTATTTGAGCAGATGTCTGAATTTTCAAAATTTCTTTCCGCTTATGTTCTTTTTTTTTCTTTTGATTTCAAAGTTCAGAAGTTAAGGACAGACATTCCTTAACTTTGACTTTCAATTTCAGAAGTTAAGGACAAGGAGTCCTTAACTTCCACTTACAGGTTTATAAGTTAAGGACGAGCAGTCCTTAACTTCGACTTACATGTTTAAAAGTTAAGGACAGGCAGTCCTTAACTTTGACTTTCAAGTTCAAAAGTTAAGGACAGGGAGTTCTTATGCTATGCAAACAAAATGAAATTGCCTTTTGCAAAATTTACAAGAAATTTTAGAATTCATATGGATTCTTTACAAAAAATCAACTACAACTAAGTTTCTTTACAACTAAACTACAGCTCCTTCGGACAACAAGCTTCATTTTCACTATCATAGTCGTCGCCAACATTTTTTGGTGGTATATCATAACCAGAATTTCTTTTCCACTCTCCATGTGCCCAAAGATTTGTTGCAAGTTCTTTTCTAAAGTCGTTTATGTCTTCAGGTTGGAATTTCAGCACATCATTTCTCATCATCAACAACTCCACATATTTGATTAGGAATGCACCACAATCAGTCCTATGAAAAATGTAAGATATGGAGTCAATTAAACAATAAATATAAAGTACATATAAATTATATAACAAATAACAACACGTACGATCTTGTTTGGTGTGGTGATATTTGCCACTGAATATCAAATTTGTTGAATGCATTTCCAAAAGACTTGTGATTTTCTCAAACTGTGAGAACTTTAGCAAGTTGGGGATCACGCGTGCATACATTTCAATGTGCTTCATTCCTGCCTCATATGGCTCACTATATATGGAATTATACACATCAATCTTTTTCTCATTCAAGTCCAATACCCCAAAAAAATGTGTCACATCATTATCTTCTTCTGAAGGAAGCCGACATGGAAAAAAGATTTTGTCAACCTCTGTCCAAGCAATTCCACATCTATGATTGTCACCCCATACATATGGTGTCAGAACCAATTGATTATCACCACACCAAAATATATCTGTAACATCTTCATTGAATTCCTTATATATATGTAGCATATAGTTATCAAAAACTATATTTGTAGTTGTGCAATGAAAAGGATGATCGTGGGAGTGGTAGCATTCCTTCTTTCCCAAATAATATAGGGAAATGTCAATATGCTTCATAAAAAATCAAAAAATAAAACAAATCCATCAGTCATAAAATAATTAAAAAGTAGTAAATTAAGAATAAAGAAAATAAATGCCTTGCGAATTATCAAACCTTATCATCAAGTACAACGCTACTATCTGAAAGCTCAAGGAAGAACATTTTGCTACTGAGTTTTAGTTGATACAATTTGTATGGATTCTTCCTCACACTATTATCATCAGCATATATATCAGTTTGTCCCCTGAAAAGTTTGAAAATATGAAAATTAGAAGTTAGTCCTCATTTCCTAATTAAGGACACTAGGTCCTGAAGTTTGATTTTCAAGTTGAAAACTTAAAGACACATGGTCCTGAAGTTTGAGTTTTAAGTTGAAAAGTTGAGGACACATGGTCCTGAAGTTTGATTTTCAAGTTGAAAACTTAAGGACACTTGGTCCTGAACTTTGATTTTCATGTTCAAAAGTTAAGGACACTAGGTCCTGAAGTTTGATTTTCAAGTTCAAAACTTAAGGACACTAGGTCCTGAAGTTTGAGTTTCTAGTTCAAAAGTTAAGGATACTTGGCCCTGAATTTTGAGTTTCAAGTTCAAAAGTTAAGGGCACTTGGTCCTGAAGTTTGAGTTTCAAGTTCAAAAGTTAAGGACATTTGGTCCTGAAGTTTGAGTTTCAAGTTCAAAAGTTAAGAACACTTGGTCCTGAAGTTTGAATTCCAAGTTCAAAAGTTAAGGACAATTGGTCCTGAAGTTTGAGTTTCAAGTTTAAAATTTAAGGACACTTAGTCCTGAAGTTTGATTTTCAAGTTGAAAACTTAAAGACACTAGGTCCTGAAGTTTTAGTTTCAACTTGAAAATTTAAGGACACATGGTCCTGAAGTTTGAGTTTCAAGTTGAAAAGTTAAAGACACTTGGTCCTGAACTTTGATTTCCAAGTTCTAAAGTTAAAGACACTTGGTGCTAAACTTAGACTTACATTCACAGAACTTAAGGACACTTAACTTTAGGAATTTCAAAATCAATACACTTAGTCCTAAATTTAAATTCACAAGTTAAGGACACAAATTTAAGCAATTAACAAATAATAAAATACATTAAGGGACTTACGGTTTTTTGCGACCTTTCCTTTTCTCCTTGCCCAACCACACAATGAATTTCTTTAATAATTTTGTATCATCTTTGGCATAATGAAAAATACATGTACGAGTATATTTTGATTTTATCCAGCCTGAATTGTTGGAGTATTTTCATTCTGTGCCATCGATTTTGCTGTTTTTCTTTCCTGTCAAAAGGAGATTTCAACTGCCAACTAAGCATCTTATTATTTTTGCCTCGACTAAGCTCTTCTTCAACATTTCCTTCAACCTCCATAGGCAAACCCTCATCAATGCTCATTTGTGTACTTGGAGGAGTAGGAGTAAGAATAGAAAATGATGGACCATCATAACCAATACTATCACCTCTCTTCCTTTTCTTAGTATATTGGTTACGAGCTTCATCTTTGTTTTGCTCTGCAGAAAAAACTATATATACACATTAGTTTGCTGCAAGTTGTCAACAGTTTCAATTATGAATATAATATTTAGGACACAATCAATACCTGTCTCGTTCACACTACCTTCTTGTATTTTTTCAACAGATGATTGAGCTGACATATTGGTTGCATTTTCTTTATCTTTCAACTGCACATTTTCTTTATCTTGCAACTGTTCTCCATTTTCTTCAATAGCAAGTTCACAAGATTCTATAAAATATTTAAAAGAGCTAACACAATTAGTACTTGTTATGTATAAAATTAAAAAAAAACACTGNTTCTCCATGTTCTTCAATTGCAAGTTCACAAGATTCTACAAAATATTTAAAAGAGCTAACACAATTAGTACTTGTTATGTATAAAATTAAAAAAAAACACTGTCTAACCTTTTGCAACTGTCAAGATGATACCAGTTAAATCATTATCTTCAGTAGCATTTTCTTCGCTTCCAATATTGTCGGGAAGAGAGCGAGGTGTAGAGAGATCACATGTTCCATCTATGCATTTGGAAACAGTCTCACTTATGCTTGTTCCTTGGGTATTTTCGAAATCTTGATATTGTACTCCAGTTTTCTCTTGATACTCCACTCCATCTTCTTCCCTTGCAGCTTCAAAAGATTCTGTAACATTTACAATTAATACCCATTCTAATAATTTACTAAAACTAACATTCAACAAAACATGAAAATTCCATCTAACCTTGATTGGCAGAATTTTGAAATCCAAACTTCTCTTTATATGTGAGAGGTGTAGACATATAATATGTTCCTTCAAAATATTTGCATACAATCTCACTTACACTTGTTCCCAATGGATTTTCTAAATCTTGAGATTGCACTATACATTTACAGATTTTCTATGTTACTCCCGTCTCTTTTGGATTTTCCTGCTCTTGAAATTCTACAACATCTTGAACTTCCACTCCATCAATAGATTCTGCATATATTTGTAACACAAAAAAGTTTATATGTANATACTGAACTTCTGCATGCACATCTGTATCATTACGTTCACCACCACCTGCATCTTTGTTAATTGTCACAGTAGGTTCTGTACCATCACCATGATCATCAACTCCATCTTTACTAATTGGAACACTAGATTCTCTCTCTATGTTCCGTTCATCAGCTTTCACAAAAATCTTCAACAAAGTATCAATCTTTGATCCTAGACTTTTCTTTAAATCCTGTGAAAGAAACTAAATTAGAATCTTAAGGACAAACAGTCCTTAAGTTTGAATTCCAAGTTAAAAAGTTAAGGACACTTGGTCCTTAACTTTGAATTCCAAGTTCAAAAGTTAAGGACAGACAGTCTTTAACTTTGAATTCCAAGTTAAATAACTTTGAATTCCAAGTTAAAAATTTAAGGACAATAGGTCCTTAACTTTGAATTGGTGTCCTTAACTTTAAACTAACTGAAATTAATGATATTACCTTCATATCATTTTCAATATTTTTCTCTGTCACAGATATCTTCTGATTTATTCTAGTAACTTCAGCCTGCAGATCCTTTTTAAACTGCTCTGATAATCTCTGAATCGAAAACCATAAAAACAAAAAAGTCTCTTAAGCAAAAAACAATCAAACAAAAAACTAATGCTATTAAAAGACAGAAAACTTACTTTAATAATTTTCTTAAGAATGGCTTCATCAAATTGTGTGGAAGAAGGCATTGCGCTTTGATCTTGAGAAAATAGCCCATGCACAGTAACAGCCTCCGCTTCTTCACAAGCAATAAATGGTGCCACCTCGATCAATTTATACAACTATTATATAAGGAAAAAAACACATAAGTTTTCAGAACTAAAAAACATAAACAATATTAAAAAAAATCGTTTAATCAGATTAACTTACACTTTCATTATGGAAGTATCTTTTACACAGAGAATCAGATTGTGGAGATTTCATGTATGAGTAACATAACATCCGAGGATAACCACATTCTCGAAAGTTAACAAATTATTTTTCTTGAAAAATTGGCAACACTTCCATAATCCAAACACAAAAAGCAAAAGGAAAGCCAAGTATAGTGCAGTTATCCTTGTCTTTATCTTTGTCTTTGTCTTTGTCTTTCTCTTTCTCATTCTCATTCTCATTGGGCTTCAAACAACTCTTCAATGATTTTAATAATGTTTCATAACATAGAGAGCCCTAGTTGAATGAAGAGCAAAGTAGATCATCATCTACAATTTTCATTAACTTCTCAGACACGTTCCTACTCTTCCGCTTACCCAACAAAACAGATTCAACAAAATATATTGTTGCTAACTTCACATCATCATTATCGCTGCCTTCAAATGACGAAGTTGTACCATCTGGGTGACTAGAAATAAAATCATACAAATCACCTAACTCAATATGATCCTTTCCAGGGAAATTGACTTTCAAAAGCATATTCTCTTTTTCATCCAAACCTTTAATATCCAGTGTAGAAGAACAGTTCAAACCAGTGATTATATTAAATGCTTCCTGTGTAAACTTAAGTTCATGGTCAAAAACATTGAACGTCATCGAATTAGCATCATTACTTATAATTTCATAAAGTAATAGACGGTGAATAAGTTTACCAGAAAACTTCGCACTTTGTAACTTGAAAAAATTCCCGAAAATACCATCCCTTAATTTCTTCCACTGCCGGTTCAACAAATTTTTTTTTATCGTTTCCTTATATTGTAAATCTCATTTCCAATAGCTCATGAGGTTTCGCCAAACATTAAATTCGAACACGCGATCTCCTTCCATTATAACACTACAAAGAAGGAAAAAGAACATAAAACATTAAACTCGAACACACGATCTCCTTCCATTATAACACTACAAAGAAGGAAAAAGAACATAAAAGATTTGAACAAGCAGTCCTTAACTTAAAGTTTCAAGTTAAAAAGTTAAGGACAATAGGTCCTAGTTTCAACTTTAAAAGTTAAGGACAATAGGACCTGAACTTCAACTTTCAAGTTTAAAAGTTAAGGATACTTGGTCCTGAACTTCAAGTTTCACGTTCAAAAGTTAAGGACAAGCAGTCCTTAACTTCAAGTTTCAAGTTCAAAAGTTAAGGACAAGCAGTCCTTAACTTCAAGTTTCAAGTTAAGGACAAGCAGTCCTTAACTTCAAGTTTCAAGTTAAGGACAAGCAGTCTTTAACTTAAAAGTTCAAGTTAAAAAGTTAAGGACAATAGGTTCTTAACTTATAGTTTTCAGTCCTTAACTTTGAGATCCAAGTCCAAAAGTAAAAAACACTTCGTCCTTAACTTTTATGAACACATTTAACTAAAAATTCATAAACACAGTTAGCTTATGAATTTGAACGACTATTTTCATGAAATATCCTTACATAATCAAATATATTGATTGAACCACAAACACAAAAATTTCTGAATAACATTATCACAAAAATCCGATCCTTATTCGACACTAAAATCAACTTATAATCGTTATTTTCGAAATTTCAAACATACTTCATGCAACACACAACATTGATCTCGATTAAACATATACAAAAATAAAAAATGCATAAAAGAAAAAAAATCAAATAAAACAACTGCAACTGGTTCGAGTTCGATAAATTACCAGTTCAATCGTACAAAGCAGAGAAGATGACGAAGGAAAAGATCAACTGTAACTTATTTGCATGCAAAGAAGGTACAGATACTAGCACGAAGAGCTCTGAAAAGTTTGTCTCGCAATTTTCCCTCTTAATGAATAAAACAAGGGTTTTAACATATAAGAAGTAAACAAAGGGCAAAACAGTCTTTTTAAAATAATTTTAACAGAGTAGTGGTTATTTCTGCTCAACATTAGAATTGGTGGATAAAAAACAAACACCATCTTTATTAGTGGCACACGCAAATTTTACCATTTTTTCATTTCAATCATTCGATTATGGTTCAGCAACCCAATATTCACACCTATATAACATTGAAAAATCAATAAACCATGTTTTCACAAGTGTATAGGAAAACATGAAGAAAATTTTCTCGTACAAGAATCTTTAATTACATGAAGAAAAGAAGTCCTATTATTACACCGTAATTATTAAGATTAGTGTGAAAACTCGTACACCCCCAAAACATGCTGCTGAATCACTTAAATATGTTTATGTTTTAAAATTAAGAAATGCTAAAACTCATTGGGATATTGAACAGTTGCCTGAATGTTAGACGATGACTAAAATGAAAAGTAGTGTTGGGATTCTTTACCCTGAAAAGTATTTGCTTCACATTTAAAGTAAGCGTTCTTGCAGCAGATCCTAAAAAGGATTAGTATTTGTTTGGCTAATTCATTTGAAAAGGACTTCTGCAATAACAATTAATGAATGTTCGGCTCTAAATATATTTTTCTCAAAAGTGCTTTTTAAAAAAGTATTTTTGAAGAGAAACTACTTTTCTCTACCCTACAAAATTGCTTTTGCTTCTAAAAAAGCACTTTTTTTGAAGAAAAAAAGAACACTTTCGGCTTTGGAGAAGCTTGACCAAACAGGCTAGTAGTACCATTGGAACAATCATCCCGGCAGTAGTTTGGAATCATTTAACAACATACCTAGCTAATAAGGTATAAAGGAACACGTGAATGTAAGCACATCATGCCCATCAAACACCACATTCATTTGCATAGGAAAAAGCTCATTGCATACAATTTAACTCGAAACACTATGTCATTCTCTCAACCTTTGCTCTCTCTACGTAACGAAAAAAACAGATTACAACTCAAAACAAAACAAAACCAATCAACTAAATCAAGAAAAAAATTGCTAAATTTCTTGAGGGGATTATTCTGTATGACATTATAAGTACTCAAACTTCCATGACTCAGTAGAGAATATAAACTGAAACCTGGCATGCAGCCACCTCATATCTCTGTTAACAAACTATATCAGGAAAAGGAAACTCAATCCGGTTTGCAAATGGGTTGTACTCTTCAACTGGATCTTTCTTAATGCAGTCACCATCACCCTCAGTGTGATCAGCTGTCAAATCTGAAGAAATATTCCTCCCAATCCCTTGTTTCAAAGAAAAAGGATCAGGAGTGAAAGAGAAAAGAGAGAAGCCCGAACTTCCAGACCTCCCGTTTTGACCTGCTTCTACAGTTGGTTTATCTGTTGTATGCTGCCCCATCCTCTGCATATTAGCTTCGTGATAGGCATCTTTTAACCCGCCAATAGTTGTATCATTAGCACTTCTCTTTGTGCACGTATCATTTGTTGGAGCAACTGACTGGTAAACAGGGAATTGACCAGGATTGACAACAGGAGGGGTCAGATGCTGTAGGCCACCATACTGCATGAAATGCGTATAAGCATTCAGACCATAAGCAAAAGGGCTAGCAAATACATAGTGGTTCGGATGAGGAAATGGCATTAAGCCATTCGCAGGAGCTGCTCCCCAAGAAGCCGGACTTTGATAATAATAACCCATTGCAGGAGCTTGAAACAACGGGAAGTGTATGCCTTGATTTTGGACTGGTGGATGCACAGGTTGAGGTTGAGTTCCAAGAGAAGCCCCATTCATATTTCCACTACTGCAAGTTGAATTAACTGTTACAGGAAAACTTTGCACATTGGTTGTTCTTGCAGAATCTGGTGTAAGGCACTTAACATGAACACCACTACCAGTAGCATTCCCCTTTCGTGGCCCAACTTCATAACAATCAGCAAAGCCGTTCTTAATTTCTGAAGTTCTTCTTCCTTCTGACTTTTGGCTGCAATCTTCTGAATCTGACGTTGATGATGATTCTGGATGCCGAGGATTTGAAAAGGATGTATTGCTGTCTCCCTCACTAAGGCAGGATGAGCAATTATCAGAATTAGACGAGCTTCTCTGTGATGAACCCAAAGAAGACCCCTGCATCGACTCATTTTCATCATCTCCTCCTAAAAACTTCAAATACTGCTGGGATTTCTCTTCCAAATGAAAACCACTTCTGCAGTTGCTTTCTGTTTTAGAGCCAGGTTTTCTTGATTCTTGAACGTCCTTTTCTTCATGATGGATCTGAAGAGGACTAGATACTTCCGAACTATTGGAAATCGAATATTCTGGATCCTCTAGAGTTTCAGTACTCAATGTAAGATCAGAGTCAGAGCTGTTTCTTGCATACTTCTTTTGTGATTCTGTTGGTTCCCATACTTTCTTAGTAACAGGTGAATCCCTGCTGGACAAATTATTACCTGTAGTCATTCTGTTTTTGATTCTTCTACCATTTTCTCGCATGTATTCGAGTTGATTATATTTGTTTCCATGATAATACTGCTTGGAGATATCTGATGAAGATGCTGACTTACTCACAGGTTTGTTATCTTGTATTTCTCTGGCCATATTTGGATCCAACTTCGATCTATAATCGATGTGTTGGTTACAGCTGCAAGCGGCAGAGTCATATCGGTCATTCATCCTCTTATTATTTGCACATTGGAGCTTCTCCGCAAGCTTGGAGGCACCATTATTTATGTTGGACTTTGCAACGTTATTTCTTAGTTGCTTATTCACCCTATTAGTACTCTTAGAAGCTCCAAAGTCATCACAGTAATGTCTTGGGTCATGCTTGCTCACTACACCTCCGCTCTCTGAAACAACAGCAAACCGTCGTCTATCAAACCATTTCAGGCCTGAATCTGGTTGGGAATCATTTCGAAATTTTAGCCTCCGCCTGGAGTATCTCAAATGATCACTTGCAGACGAAACATTCAAATCTTTAATATTGAATTCCTCAGGATAGTTATCAGAGTGGATTTGCATATTCGAGCAATGATACCTATCCAAAAGTAGATCATATTCGTTATCCGGGGATAAAGGACTGGAACGATTGACTTCACCCGTTTCACTCACTGAAGCCCTTTTGCTTATCAAATTCAACTCATCATCATCAACACTAGGTGTTGACTCCTCCCTTGGAACATCATCAGTTTGGTTAGGTTCACAACTTTTCTTCTCTATTTCCTTTTCTTTTTCCCTTAATCTCTCCTTCCTCCAAATCTCCTCCTTTGAATCATCAGGAACAAAATTAGTTTCATTTGATTCACAGCCTTTCTTCTCTCTATCCTTTTCTTTTTCTCTTAATCTCTCCTTCCTCCGAAGTTTCTTTTCCTTTTCTTTTGTCCTCCTCCGCTCCTTGCGTTCTTCTTCTTCACGCTTTTCCTTCTCTTCTTCTTCAAGAAGTTTCATCTGCATCAACAAATTAAGCAGACTCTCAGAACCATACCTCTACAAGCAGGAATAAGCATTCATACTAAAAGAAGAAGCTGTAACAGCCCTTAATCTATAAATACATCTTCTAAGTACCTGCTTTTCTAAAGTAATAATCTCCTTGCAGGCAACATGTACACGCTCCTCTAGCAACTTCAATGCAAGACAGACGAATATGCTATGTGCATTTTGCCGTGCTGTTCCTTCTCTAAAAGCTTTTTCAACCTGTATATATTTCCGTGTCAGAACAAATTCAAGCACCATAATTAACCAAGCACTGCAATTCCCAAATCATCTCAAACTCGGTTCCAAAAAGGGAGATCTTATTTGGTTCCTAATTTTAGTTGCAGCTTCATGATAGTAATATCATGTGACAGAAGATTCGTATTGAGTGATAAACTGAACTTTAACCTATTAGAGGGAAAACAGAGCCAAACTTTATAAGACTAGCATAGGATATTTAAGGAGTACAATTTAGTTGACTAGCTTGTCTTCCAATTAAAAGAAATACTAGAAAACAAAAGGCGGTTATTGGTTGAATGATTATGTCAATAGAATCCAAACTGTGTCACCCAGATCGTCCAAAAATGCACTACTTTTGGAGGACCCGACAAACACCAGGCAGCCTTTTTAGAGGATCCAGCAACATAGATTCCCAACAATTGACTTAGCTCCCTAGTGTTAGATAGTTATGTGTAAATAGTCATAGTCCTATATGTAGTAGGGGTAAAGTATGTTCTAGTCCCATATGTAATAGGAATATAATATGTCCTAGTCCCATATGTAGTAAGAGTAGAATATGTCCTATATATAGAGCTCATTGTATCATTGTTAATATATAGATTTTTTCTCCCGTGCATTCTCACATGGTATCAGAGCTTCAGTGAGAAAATTATCATTGTGCGTCATTCCAGCGACATCCGGGAAGAAAGATCTCATTGCCATGCAATTTTTCGGCAACTTCGTCTTGTTCACAGGGTCTGCTATAGTGGTACTGTGCATATACCAGTACCACCATCAGATCCGAAACCCTTGTGCGACCAAACTCCAGAAATTCCAGTCCCATCTGAACAGAAAAGCCAGTCACCATGCGTCTTTCCGGTTTGCGACTAAAGATTGATTTGCACTATCTCATCGGCAAGTGGTGTGCGAAAATCAACACTACCATCATGTTCGGAAAAGTCAAGCGACAAAACTCCAGTCAATCGCTCCGGCAGAAAGTCACGCGCCTCCACGCACCACCAAAACTAGGGTTTCGACGAGCTGCAATAACTTTTCCGGCACGTGTGAGCCAGAACAACTTACTCGTCCAGTGATTCCGAGCCTACACATATAAATTACATCAAATTTTGACAACTTTTATTTTTTCAAGTGCACTTTTTCCGGCATGAACAGTGATTTCAAAAAAGTTTTGTTTTCTAGTGGTGTTTTAGAATCTATTTTGTAGTGTAGTATTAGGCGTAGTCTCACTATTTTCAAATTTTTCCCGAGACTTTTCGGCATCCTGGTTTTGTTGCTCAGAGGGAATTTAGTAGCCTTGTTTGTCGAATGACCAACTTGCAGATATTTTCACTAAGTCTCTCACTGATCCTCATATTAGTTACATATGTAACAAGCTCGGTACATATGATTTGCATGCACCGGCTTGAGGGGGAGTGTTAGATAGTTATGTGTAAATAGTCTTAGTCTCATACGTAGTACGAGTAGAGTATGTCCTAGTCCCATATGTAGTAGGAGTAGAATATAACCTAGCCCCATACGTAGTAGGAGTAAAATATGTATTATATATAGGGCTCATTGTATCATTGTTAATATATAGATTTTTTTTCTCGTGCATTCTCACACCTAGAAACATCAAGCAGATAAGAATCTAAATCCTGAACATACTTTGCTCATAATCCGCCTGCTATTCGCTCTCCACAATTGCTTCATAAAAGAAGATTGTTGTGGCGAAAAATTTATTTATAATATAAGGCTACGAATATTAAAAATGCAAAAGTTTCTATAAAAAGATACATACAAAGTAACTAGAGAATTGTTTAAAATACACAAACTTACTCTACCACCTTAAAATTAAAGCCTATTTGGCAACCTTTCTTTTTGATAAAGATAGGATCCTGTTTGGCCAATCTTTCCGGACACTGAAAGTGCTATTTTAGAGAGTCAAGGTGTTCAGGCTTAACTTCTCGAAGAAAAAGTGATTTGAGTAGCCAGAAAGTAGTAGTATTTTTTTTTTTTTTTTTTTTTTTTTTTTTTTTTGTGGTTTTTTTTTTTTTTTTTTTTTTTTTTTTTTTGCCAGGATAAGCAGACATTTGTAACTTCTAAAAGCAGAAGCACAAAATTAATTTTTCAGGACAAAATACTCTTACCAAACTATCCGTCCTCAATTTATCGAAACACAGATTTGCTTCTCTAGTACTGACAAAAGCATCTCTAAAATGAATTGGCCAAACACAAACAGAAGCACTTCACTCAAAATCCAAATTAATAAAAAGCACTTCTGAAAATAAACAAATTTTGGAAGCTTAGCAAGATAAGCCCTTATACCTATCATCTTTGATTAGAGAGTAGACCGACAAAAAAGTCATTTTCCGGAAAGCAAGTAGCTAGATTCAAGCAACTTGATGTTTTCTTATCTAAAAGAGACTCGCATTGCTCTGCATCAGATGCCTACTCATCCGGAGGTACACAGAAAGCAACTGGTATCTTTTTCTTCAATGTCCAGTTACAGATGGCAACTGTTTTCGAACCTTTTGGGTATCAAATGGCCTATGCCAAGAAACACTGTTGACTTTCTGAAGAACTGGATTATGGCAGTGTCAGAAGGAAGGAAGATAACATGGTGAAACACTATAGCAATTACCAGCTTGCATCTGGTGGACAGTTTGGAAAGAGAAGAACTTGAGATGCTTTGAAGACAAACAACCACATTCAGAGGATAAAGGCTAACAGTATTTCTGTTTGTTTTACTTTTGGTGTAGAATGGAACTCGTTAATGAAGCTGAATCTATTTTAGAGTTCCTAGCACACCTACAGTTTTAGACAGGGATATACTTTTTGTCTTCTCCCTTTTGCCACAATGTACAGATCTCCAGCACTGTCTTAATGCTGTATGAATAAAACCTATCATTTTAAAAAATACAGACTCCCATTGCTCAAGTTTCTTTAATGATCTCCTGATAAGCAAAACTTCAATAAGTTGAAGACTCCCTTGGGTGAGGACTGAGGTGACTCGGAGCATTTCCCTGTTGTGATTGGGCAGCACCAGGGATCGGCTCTTAGCTCGTTTTTATTTGCTTTGGCGATAGATGTATTGTCGCGACACATCCAAGGGGAGGTGCCTTGGTGCATGCTATTTGCCGATGATATATTGTTGATTGACGAGACGCGACGCGGAGTTAAAGCGAGGTTGGAGGTTTAGAGACAGACCTTGGAGTCTAGAAGGTTTCAAGTTGAGCAGAACCAAAACAGAATACTTGGAGTGCAAATTCAGTGACGGGACACATGAAACAGACGTAGAGGTAAAGCTTGGTGCTCAAGTTATCCCTAAGAGAGCTAGTTTTAAGTATGTCGGGTCTATTATCCAAGGTAACGGGAAGATTGAAGAAGATGTCGCACATCGCATCGGAGCAGGATGGATGAAATGGAGGCTCGCTTCCATTGTTTTATGTGATAAAGAATGTGCCGCCAAGACTTAAGGGTAAGTTTTATAGAGTGGTGGTTCAACCGACTATGTTGTATGGGGCTGAGTGTTGACCAGTCAAGAACTCTCACATGCAAAAAATGAAAGTAGCAGAGATGAGGATGTTGAGATGATGTGTAGGTGTACTAGGAGAGATAAGATTAAGAATGAAGCTGAATGGGACAAACTGGGAGTAGCCTCCGTGGAGGACAAGATGCGAGAGTCGAGACTGAGATGGTTCAGACAAGATAAGAGGAGAAGCGTTGATGCTCTTGTTAGGAGGTGTGAGAGGTTGGCCATGACGACTTTGAGAAGAGGTCGAGGTAGGCCTAAGAAGTACTGGGAGAGGTGATTAGACAGGACATGGCGGTGCTTCAGCTCACTGAGGACATGACCCTTGATAGGAGGGTGTGGAGGTCAAGGATTAGGATAGAAGGTTAGTTGGTAGTTTCTTAGTTGCTCACCGATAGTCTTAGTGGCAGACATGTCCTTTCATATTATTAGATTTTTTTAGCGGTTATGTGGTTTTGTTCGCCTCAGGTATTGTATTCCCTGTTGCTATTATTTGGTATTACTTATCTTTTGTCTCCCTCTTTTTCTTCTCTCTTCCTTTCTTGCTTTTCTTCCTCTCCTTCTTCTTCTCACGCTTTCCGAGCTGAGGGTCTATTGGAAACAGCCTCTCTACCTGTATTAGGTAGGGATAAGGTCTGCGTACAGACTACCCCCAGACCCCACCTGTTTGGAATATATTGGGCTTGTTATTGTTGTTGTTTGTTAGTACTACTTCAGAACCCACTTGCGAATAGACTAACACTCTGTTTGGATCATTGTTACCAATCGTTTTATAATGTAATGTATTGTACTGTATTCTGTCGGTATTGTTGTTGTACCGTACTGTATTGTATCGTTTTATGGATATGACGTTAGGATATGTTATTTAATAATATTTTTATTATTTGGTTTGACTCCCGCAAAAGAAATTGTTGCAATCTCAACTGAATACAGAGTTGTAAAAAGCGAGTGCTTCCTCGCTTAAAGCGAGAAGCAAAGCGAGGTGAGGTATCTGGCACTTCTGTTAGCTTATTTACAAAAGCGCTCGCTTACCCTGAAAAAGGGAGAAGCGATGAAGCGATGTGAAGCATAAGAAGCAAGCGCTTCTCTTTATAACTGGGCTGCCAACGTATTTAATTAAAAAACTATCTTTTTTTAAAAAAAACATCGAGCAGCAATAGAGAAAGAAAGAGGCGACCTAGGATTTAAGTTTTTTACATTTTTCAACTTCAAGATCATCAAGTTTAGTCTCAGGTATGTGATTCTTCTCCTTTTTCTTTTTCTTTTTCTTTTTCTTTTTCTTTTTCTTTCACTGTTTCAGCATCCAAATAGCAGCGAAATGCTGGCGAATTCTGTTTTTCCCTTCCATTCTTCTTTCTCATTCTTTTCCTCTTCTTCTTATTCATTTTGTTGCACTGTTTCAGTGATAAAAGATTGAAATGCTGCCTACTTTTTCTTACAGTTACATGTGTTGTCTATGCAGTATTTATTTTAATTTTTTTCTAAATTCCGCCTCACTTCAAAAAAGCGAGCGCTTCACTTCAAAAAAACGAGCGCTTCGCTTCTCGCTTAGCGGAAAGGGGCTTGTCTCTTTTCCTCGCTCCACGCTCTTCACAACACTTACTGGATAAATGAACAGCTTATATCGTACTATACTGTAACTGATAAGTTTACTAAAATACTCTAAATTGTATTACATATTAAATTTATTCAGATTTACGCATAAAAATAATTTAAGAAAATCTCTTTCTACTAATTTATCACCAATCATGTAGCTTGGAAACAAGAGCAAAAACCTGAAGAAAAGGTTAACTATTATTAGCAACAAAAGAAAAAATCATAGAACGATGGAAAGAAACAAAAATACGAACAGAGATTTGGAGATTTGGATGAAAAAAATGACACGAACCAATTGTAGAAAAGATAGGAGGAACACAAAGTTGGTCAATAGGTTGGAGATTTGGAGTTAAAATAAAAAAGTAAAGAGTAAAATAGAATTATGAAGTAATAAGTAAGGGCATAATTAGAAAGAAAAATAGGAAACAATCCCACCACACCAAATTGGTTGTTTCATAAAATGGGGCTTTTCGTTGTTTCGGAACAATAGATTTAACAATACAATCAATTTTAAATAAACAATCAAAACAAATATTGTTTTGGGATAACAATACAACACGATACAATGGGTAACAACCATCCAAACAAGATGTAAAGCGGCTGGTACTAACAACAGAAGCAGGGCAAGGGCTTACCTGCTCTTTAAAAATTACAGTTGCAGCATCTAGAAGAAATTCTCGTGCAAGTTCAGGACTCTTCGCATGTTTTTGAGGACGGGAACATTCACCATCAAGGTCATTTCCATCCTTGTCCATGGAGTTATCATCCTTATAAGGAAACATCAAGCAACAACCATAAGATTGAGAATTTCACAGCATAAAGAATATCTTAGCATCTGATAGGAATACTAAATAATGAAAGAGCAGCAAGAAAGGGATACTTAAGAAGCCTCATAAACTTGACTACCTCTTCTTCTTCAGCTTCTTCAGCATGCTCAAAGAATCTTCTAATGCTTTCACCTCTTGTTATGGTTACAAAACCGTCCCCAACCACAAGCCTGCAATGTACACATTGTTGCCCCTTTAAGGCATGTGCTTTGACTGAAAGCTCGGTACATCTGCCGTCCATTTTCCATGCACGTAAAGTGATGTAGCAGGAGTTCAAACCACCCAAGTCAAGACCGTTAACTTGAACTCTTCCACTCAAGCCAACATTTTCATAGTCCAATATATCACATTTTCCTTCTCCAGTTCCAACTGCCCATTCAAAGTGGTGATATGTCCCAAAGTTGTCAATGAAAGTCTGATGCCAATCAGCATGGATTGTGTCATTAGAAACCTGAGAATATGAAAGTAAAATGGCATCAAGCTGGGAGCATAAAATGGTAACTACTACATCAACTATTTCTTAAGATCCAGGAATCAAAGCATCAGCTTCTTAGGTCTTCCTGTCTCTCATTATTTTTCTCTCCTTTACATTCAATTTTGTGGGTAGGGAGAGCATGGTAGGAGAGTGAATTCATGCCCAGTGTTTTAATCATTTGCAGCCTTTCCTTGACAAAAAGAAACAGCTTCAAGGGATTAATGTGCAGGGAAAACTATATTTACCATAGCACAATTTTAACAATGTAATAGCCCTTGAATATTAATATTAAAGTGGCAGCAGAAACATTTCATTTCCCCAAAAATATAAGAAAGCAGAAAAGGGAAAGATATAGCTAAATTTCCACATTTGTGCTTCACAAACCAAAAAAAAAAAAAAAAGAAAAATATGAAAAAGTGAAAAAGTTGACGTTGAAAAATAATCACACCTCGTACTGGAAAGCTGTATCCGCAACACAGAACCAACTAGTGCAACGAGGTTCTCTGCGCATACGCTTCAATTCTTTCAGCTCCTTGAACTCACGGATAACATTCTTTCTGCAGTCTCTGCAAAACCTCTTGCTGTCAAACCTGCAACCAAAAACTTCTAAAATAAGCAAATTATCTATTAAAAATGTTTTAAAAAGAAATCATGGCGTCCATCTAAAGGACAGAAAAGAATATGGGAACTTGATGTTCCAGTGATTGTATCTGCGGCAGGAAACAGAGACTACCTACAGAGGATATTAACTTGCTAGCAGCGAGGCAGGTTGCCGAGACTTTTCTTATTGAAATACTGCCGCAACCTGCATTCTTGCTATAACTTCAGCATCCAATAACAGGAAAATCACCCAATATAATTGCTGATGTTAAGTCCCTTGAATCATCGATCAAGATCAAAGCCAATATTGCGTGACACATCAATGTCATTAAAAAGAATTGCTGGGCTCTTGTACATTATATTACCTTGGCTCTTATATCAGACATACCTATCCCTTACAACCTTAAAGGTTAAAGTCCAAAATACTTCCTTTTCTAACAATTATAGGCTATAGCTTGATTTATCTAGATCCTTTTACCTCCGTTTTAAAAGGCAGACACTAAGGAGTCGTTTGGTACGCGGACTAAATTATCCCGGGATTATAATCCTGAGATTATTATAATCCCATTACTAATTTATACCACATGAGAGATGGAATAAAATAATCCCACATTTGATGGGATAAGATGGGATAAGATGGGTACGCGGACTAAATTATCCCGGGATTATTATAATCCCAGTACTAATTTATACCACATGAGAGATGGAATAAAATAATCCCACACATTTGATGGGATAAGGTGGCATAAGTTGGGTATCCTGCACTAAGTCTGGGATTAAATTTATACCTTGTTTGGTAGGCGGTATAAATTTATACCGCCAACCAAACAAGGTATAAATTTAATCCTACATCTTATCCCACCTTATACATCATACCAAACGACCCTTAAGATAACCACCAGGATTGATCGTAATTAAAATAACTACTTAACTTCAGTCGTGAACTCCAGAAATCATTTGAGGAAGCTCCACCAACAATTACACCCACATCGAGAAATCACCACCGATCACACAGCACCAAAGCAGAACTAATATACAAACAGATTAAAGTGGTATTTGCTCCTCGAGAATTTTACACCACATTGGATAAAACTACAACCTCTCTACCTGTTAGGTAGGGGTAAGGTCTGCGTACAGACTATCATCCCCAGACCACACCAGGTGGGAACATACTGGGTTTTTTGTTGTTGTTATTGTTGTATTGGATAATGTAACAACTATAGGAGTATCAAGTTACTAAGTCATACTATGAAAGTTTGGGAGAGGGTGGTTGAGGCGAGGGTGAGTAGGACGGTGTCGATATTCGACAACCAGTTTGGGTTCATGCCGGGTCGATCCACCACGGAGGCAATCCACCTTATTAGGAGGCTGGTGGAACAGTTCAGGGATAAGAAGAAGGATCTGCACATGGTGTTTATCGACTTAGAGAAAGCATATGACAAGGTCCCTAGGGAGGTGCTCTGGAGATGTCTTGAGGCTAAGGACGTGTCGGTCGCCTACATAAGAGCGATCAAGGACATGTATAATGGAGCTAGGACTAACGTTAGGACTTTGGGAGGCGACTCGGAGCATTTCCCGGTTGTTATGGGTTTACACCAAGGCTCCGCGCTTAGCCTATTTCTATTTACCTTGGTGATGGATGCACTGACACACCATATCCAAGGGGATATGCCATGGTGTATGTTATTTGCGGATGACATAGTCCTGATCGATGAAACAAGGGATGGTGTTAACGCGAGGCTGGAGGTCTGGAGACAAACCCTTTGAGTCTAGGGTTTCAAATTGAGCAGGTCTAAGACTGAGTATTTGGAGTGCAAGTTTAGCGCTGAGGCGAGTGAAGTAGGTGGGGATGTGAGGCTTGGATCTCAGGTCATCCCCAAGAGGGATAGCTTCAAGTACCTCGGGTCGGTGATTCAGGGTGACGGGGAGATTGACGAGGACGTCACCAGCCTTATAGGGGCGGGCTGGACAAAGTGGAGGCTAGCATCTTGGAGTTTTGTGTCACAAGAAAGTGCCACCGAAACTTAAAGGTAAATTTTATAGAGTTGTGGTTAGACCGGCCAAGTTGTATGGGGCAGAGTGTTGGCCGGTTAAGAACTCCCACGTCCAGATGATGAAGGTAGCAGAGATGAGAATGCTTAGGTGGATGTGCGGGCACACTATGATAGATATGATTAGGAAAGAAGATATTCGGGAGAAAGTAGGCGTGGCACCAGCGGATTATAAGATGCGGGAGGCGAGGCTCAGATGGTTCGGGCACGTGCGGAGGGGGAGGTTTGATGCCCCGGTGAGGAGGTGCAAGCGGTTGGCGGTAGTGGGTTCGAGGAGAGGTAGAGGGCGGCCGAAGAAGAACTGGGGCGAGGTGATTAGGCAGGACATGGCGAGACTGCAGATCTCCGAGGACATGGCCCTTGATAGGAAGGTTTGGAGGTCAAGCATCAGGGTTGTAGGATAGGGGGTAGTAGAGCTTTTCACCCTTCTGTCCCGGGGTGGGGGGGTTGGGTTAGGGTTGTTCTTAGAGGGCTTGAGGTCTATGCTGCTATTGTTATTGCATGTCATTTATCTTATGGTTTTTATGCTCTACCATCATTTTCATGATTTCTGTTGGAGTTACTGATGTGTTTATTTTGTCTCCCTGAGCCAAGGGTCTATTGGAAACAGCATCTCTGCCCCTATCGGGATAGGGGTAAGGCCTGCGTACAGACTACCCTCCCGGGACCCCACTTTGTGGGACTTTACTTGGTAGTTGTTGTTGTTGTTGTTGTTGTAGTATTGGATAAAACTACAAGATAAATTCATGGGGCTCGAGAATAGCTAAAACTCTAGACAATTCCCCATAAGCAACAAAAGATTAGAAGCCTACATGGCGAGGATGTGTCAAAACTTTGGGCAGCTAAGCAGCACACTAGTGTATAACCCCTTTAGCTCCCTACAACAGGAAGGTAGTTGGTGTCCCTTTCTTGTATTTAATTTTTCCTAAATTCTACAGAGGTAAAAGAAGCATGAACATATCTCATAGCTATAGTGACTACGTTGGGCATATGAAAACTAAAGGGAAAACAATTATGCCCCGCCATACTGCTGAATAAAGACACTTCTTGAAGTTGGTTCTAGAAAACTCCACTGCCTACGAAAAATATTGGAAAATCGTACACTTACGGATAGCTTTCATCAACTAAAATTTCTTTTCTTTTTCAATCAGTATAACTCTTCAATCATCTTTTTCTTGTTCATTTCCTTAAAATTAGAAAGTGAATCCTTATTGAATTGGCATCTCCGTATATGACATTCACACCATGGGAAAGAAAGGATTACGAGAAGGAAACATGACACTTCACTCACTTCTCCAAACTTAATGGACCAAAATTTCCTCTGACCTGATACATTCCTATAAAAGGGTGCAACCTGTCATTGAGCTATCCTTTTATTTGCACAACCCATAAATCTAGATTTCACGTACGCTCCTTTACCCACCTTCTGAACTCTAATCATGTGTACATCATTCAGCAAAACAACTCTTTGCTCCTGAAGAATACAGCCACAGATCCACTCCTTACGAGCAAGAGAAATTGACAATCAACTTTTAGTATAAATGAACACTTCCAAATATCTTAATATTGATTCAGGCATGGTTTTCCAGTCGTTTTACATAACTTCTTCGCCAAACTGATGACAGTCCTAGCACATCAGATTTCAAACAGTAAAATCAGTAGGCCTAGTGATCTCAAGACCTTTGGTCTTCATAGGATGAGACTTAGAATTAAAAAACCCTCAATGATACATGCATTTGTAAGATTAATAACCATCTCAGCACAATGCATCTAATGACTGAATTACACACTGGATGGTTAGGAAGCAAAAGAGGGTGAGAGTAAGTATCCAAAGAATAAGAAATTGAATGAATGGAAATGTACACAAACCTGTAAAGGAGCCTTTCAATGAAATCCTCTTCCTTCATTCTTAAAAGAGATTGTCGTGTCTCTTCTCCAAGGGCAGACCAAAAATCCACCAATGTGTCGACGGAAAGCCTAGCTGTATGAAGAGCACATGTTTCTCTTGTTCCATGCCCTCTTCCGTAGCCTGTCATTCCGTGGCTTATCCAACCCCTACCACCTCCACCACATGCATCAGGATAAAGCAGTTCTCTCTCCCGTTCTCTTGCACGTGCACTGTCAAACACCTGATTCAAAGGAAAGGTAAGAGGAAAGTGGAAGATTATGGAGAAATATATTTATTGAGGAAAATAGATATACATTTTGAAGCCCCTCCAAGGACTTTTTATATATATAACAGTCCAATAAGGTAAGTGCTCCATCTCGTGACGTGGTCAGACCTCCCCAAGGATGGACGGATGGATCTTGAGCGTCATCCTCACAACCTGTTGTCACACACAAACCCCTATCACACTGATTCTTCAATGCCCTTACTCTGCCGGAAGGGTGGTTCGCACACGCTCCCTCCTGCTGCAAAGACTTTCCATACATGACAATTTGCAAAAACCCTTCAAGCAGTAACCCATTGCATCTAGAACAGTACATGTGCTTACGAGCTTGCTCAAAAAGGATTTGCTTATCAATCCTCAGAAGCTCCTGCCTCTGTTGGGGTGATAGCTCGCTCCAGAACTACGAACCGATAAAAGAAACATTTTGCATCATTCACTTGCTATTAGAACTAAATCACATCGATTTAAGTAATCGAACAATTCATACTTATAAAACATGAAAATAAAATTGAACCCTAGTTATCCTGAAACATTCTACACGTACTGAATTCACAGACGAAGCATTGCTGTAAAACATGTATAGGATTTTCACTCCAACTAATCAATTATTTCTTAATTCAAAAAACCCATTAAAGATTTTGCTACAGCACATTTGTTCTTTAGATTGTTGTGAACGTCTTACATTCATATGATATTACCACGTAGGTAACTACTATGAGTCTAAGTAATACACACTGTCAGTATAAGGAATTTTTACACCATTATAGGTCACCTTTACCTATTGTAGCAGGTAACCTGTCTTATTTTCAAGATTTTGCTACAGCAATATTGTTCTTAGATTTTCGTGAGCTTCTAACGTTCCATATAACATAAGTAAATTAATAACTACAAAAACTTCACACCGGATATCAATCTAACTCAGCCAAATGGCAAAGTTCAATTCATAAAACCACTCCATTAACCCATTATTACATCACAAGATCCAAATACAAACTCACTGTCACCAATCCAAATTCACCAACCAA
>MDKI01184440.1:0-22949 GCA_005239505.1 Nicotiana paniculata | reverse complement strand
TATATTTATATATTAGCTACTAGGTATCTAGCCTAGTAGTATATTTGCTTAAAAAAAAAAAAGCACCCAAAAATCACCTGAGGCCCCCGGGACCTCAACCAAACATACCAACAAGTCATAAAACACCATACGAACTTAGTCAAGACCTTAAACCACATCAAACAATGCTAGAATCACGACTCACCCTCCAATTCAAACTTAAAGAACTTGAAACTTCAAATTTCCCCAACCGATGTTGAAACATATCAAACCACGTCCGATTGACCCCAAATTTTGAATACAAGTCATATTCAACCCTACGGACCTACTCCAACTTCCTAAATCGGAATCTTACCCCGATATCAAAAATTTCACTACCGGTCAAAATCTCCAAAACTTCGACTTTAGCCATTTCAACCCTAAATGAGCAACAGACCTCCAAAACACAATCCGGACACGCCCCTAAGTCCAAAGTCACCTAATGGAGCTAACAGAACCAACGGAACTCCATTCTGTAGTCGTCTTCACACAGTTTTGACCACGGTCCAAATCCTAAGGCTTAAACCTCCGTTTAGAGACTAAGTGTCCCAAAACACTCCAAAAACCAAAACGAAACCTCCCGGCAAGTCACAATAGCAGAAATAGATACAGGGGAATAAATAAATAGGGGTTAAGGCTACAACTCTCAAAATGACCGGCCGGATCGTTACACAAATCTCAAGCTCTTTGTTCTAATCTAAACAAGCATTGTAATCTGTAACTAGCGGAGAGAAGAAAGAGAGATAAAAATACTAGTATAGAATTATATCAAAATATTGAGATTTTAATTTATTTCTGAAAGAAGTTAGTGGGTGTTCAACTCATCATCATACGTGTAAGAAGAATTTCGAAGAGCAACACAAGAGCATTGGACTAGGACAGCTACGCAAGTCTGTTGGGATCCCTTCCTCCCTCTTATCTCAACAATTCCAGGTTATGCCTTTATACATGCAACTTGGGGACCTTCTACCCTCATGACAATTATGCCCAAGTATTATAGTGATCCTGTTACTCTCATGTGGGCCGGCATGTACTTTGAGGTCTCACTAATTGTTCTCTTAAGATCGAATTAAGATTAATCGTATTAGAAAATTTTTGGGGCTTTACATGAACCCCAACCATCAATTCGGTCGAATAACATCAAACCAAGAAAGATTCACTCCATCTTCTTCAACACTTTCTAAAGACCAAAATAGAGTTTTGAGATTTTTAAAGGAAATCACTAAATTAGTGTTTGAGCTAAATTTTAAGAAGAAACAATCAATACTCAAAAGACTTAATATTAGTCAACCATTAACTTTGATTTTTTATCCCCAAACAAGAATTCAAACTTCCAAAATTGAAAATTATGGTATGCTTCTTAGCGATGAAGAAGAGTTGGAAAAGACACACAAGAATGAAAGGGTAAAAATGTTAACCGCAATGAATATAAAATAATAATAAAAATTATCTATATCTATACTATATTATAAGCCTTAAATCAAAAGTTAAATTACCAAAATGCTATTTTATTTAATTGAATAGAAAAATCTAAAGCCTAAAAAACCTAAGTGCCCCTTCATAAAAGTCACAACCATTTAGAAAGTATTAGCCAACATGTTAATACAGATTTATCAACTACTTTTGTTTTTGTATATACTCCACTATTATTATTTATATGATCTTATCTCTCTATGTAAATGCAATACCTGAATGTTTTCATTAGTTAGCTACCTTGGTGTTGCTTCAAAAATAAAATGTTACCTTGAAGTGTTTTAGAAATTCGAAAAAGGGATTTCTTTACTCTGAAATTATTTGAGTGACAGATTCTCCAAAATAATTGGTCCTGCAACTATTACCCATCCACGGATAAAATTAATAAGAGTTCACGTGCTAATGTTTTTGGAGACCAATTAAAATACCACAACGTGTTGTTATTTATATGTCGTGTTGGAATGCTCGAATAGAAATTGAGGGGAGGAATAGAGGATGCAGGAGTCTATGTTTATGGACTTGGAAAAATGACTTCAAATTGTGTTATTTCTACTGCTTGAATTATGTCATGACTGTTACAAAATATTATATTATGTAGTGGATGTCTAAAACTCCTAAAAAAGTTACTCTGTCATGACCTGAAATTTTCATCGTCGGGACCGTGATGGCGCCTAACATTCCACTTGCTAGGAAAGCCAATTTTAGAGTATTATTAAGCTAAACCTTATTCAATTCAGTCAACAACAGTAATAAACTAAGAGGAAATATAGCGAATACGGAATTATATAAAGGCTTCAACATTTACAACCACCCAGATCTGGAGTCACAATTCACGAGCTACAAAGATTACTACAAACAGAGTCTGAAGAAGGGAAAATACACTATTTTTGAAGTAGAAAAACAGTAAATGATAAAACTAAGAAGAGAATCCAGGATCTGTGGATGCCAGCACATCTACCTTGGGTCTCCTGACAGCAAATCCGATTGCTAATCTCTCAATATAACCGACCCCATGTACTGGTAACTGTCGAGCCTAACCTCGATGAAGTGGTGACGATGCTAAGACAAGTCACCTACAATCAAACATGTACAATTTATCAGTGTGTATACAAGTAACAACAATGAAGAACTAGACAGGTAATACTGGGGGGAAGCATGCTGAGGGGAATACGAGATAAAGAGCTACAACAGAATGATAACTTGAACAACCAATATACTATGAACCAATAAGAACCAGTGAACACGGTAAAGGAAAAATGCACGGCATCACCCTTCGTTCTTTTACTCTCATCCTCAACATAAAATCAAAAGAAAAGGCACGGCATCACCCTTCGTGCATTAACTCTCATAACATGGCACGGCTTCACCTTCGTGCATTACACTCAAATATGGCACGACATCACCCTTCATGCATTAACACTCTCAACCTCACCATAAAGTTTATAGAAACGGCACGACATCACCCTTCGTGCATTAACACTCTCCCTTACCATAATGCAATGAACAAATAACAATAGGGAGATAAAATAACAAGTACAAGCCTTACTTCCACATTTGGTTCCACAATGTCAACCTCAACTTCGGAATCAATACTCAATAATCACCAAAATATTCGTAAGCATGATAAAGGCGATCGATTTAACAATACTAGTCTAAATATGGATAACATGAACAAATGAAGCTATATTTACAAGAAACCACACCCCAACCAGCATGCTTTAATCCAAATACAATGCATAAGTACTCGTCACCTCACATATACATTGTTCCCAACAATTAAACAAGTAGCAAATACCCAAATAATTCCTATTCTCTCAATCAAGGTTAACCACGACACTTACCTCGCTCCAAGGACCACTCAATGCTCAATCACAACTTTTCCTTTCACACAAGCCTCTGAACCAATAGAATCTAGCAAATTACCAACCAAACAATTCAATTTAAGCCTTAGTAACTACCCACGATTCTAAAGAATTCAATTTAGGCCATCTTTGAAAAAGTCAACAAAATCAACACCCATGCAGCTTGGTTCAAACCCGAAATTCGGACCAAAACCCGATTACTCATTCACCCCCTAGCCCGTTTATGTGATTTGGTTTGGAATCCGACCTCAATTTGAGGTCTAAATCCCTAATTTCTAGCCAAAACACCCAATTCCACCATGAAAACCTTAAATTTTAGGTTGAAATCTTAGGAAAAGTAGTGAAAGATTGTAAAGAAATAGGTTAGAATCACTTACCAATGATTTGGGGCAAGAAGAAGACTTGAAAAAATCGCCTCTAACGTTTTAGGTTTTGAAAATTTGTGAAATTAACAAAAAATCCCGTCCAAAGTCATTCTGATCAGTTGCAGGTGTCGCATTTGCGACATGGGGTTCGCAAATGCGAGCCACGCAAATGCGATGAACCTATCGCAAATGCGAAGGCTCCCATATTCCTTCTACTGTCGCAAATGCAAAGAAAAACTCGCAAATGCGAGCAAGACCACTTCTGCAATTGTGAACATATGATCGCATTTGCAATCACTACCTTCCCCTATCCCACTTCGCAAATATGAAACATTGTTCGCAAATGCGATAGTCATGAGGCCCAGCCATTCTTTGCAAATGCAAGAAATAGCTCGCAAATGCGAAACCTTTAGAGGTCGCAAATGCGATGCCTGATCTCGCATTTGCGAGATCAGAGGCCTACACCAGAAATTGAAACACCGGCAATGCTCTAAGTCCAATTTTCACTCTATTGCCTATGTGAAACTCACCCGAGCCCTCAGGGATCCAAACCAAACAAGCAAATAAGTCTAAAAACATCATACAAACTTGCTCGCGCGATCAAGTAGCAAAAATAACACATAGAACCAAAAATTGAACACTAAATCAAATGAAATTTTCAAGAAAACTTTGAAACTTGTATTTCTATAACCGGGCGTCCAAATCACGTCAAACCAACTCCGTTTTTCATCAAATTTCACAGACAAGTCATAAATATGGATTTGGACCTATACTGTGTTCCGGAACCAAAATACGGACCCGTTACCTAAAAAGCCAAATTTTGGTCAAACATTTCAAATTCATTAAGCCTTTAACTTTCAAATTTGGACAAAGTCCGATATCTAGGGCTAGGGACATCCGAATTCGATTCCGGGCATACACCCAAATCCCAAATCACAGTACGGACCCACCGGGACCGTCAAAACACGAATCCAGGTCTATTTACTAAAAATATTGATCAAAGTCAACTCAAATGAAATTTTTAGGCAAGCATTCTTAATTTTCTCAGTTTTTAACATAAAAGCTTTCCGCAAAAGGCGCCCAAACTGCACAAGCAAATCGAAGAAGGCTAAAATATGATTTTTAGGCTTCAAATCACATAATAGATTTCAAAACATGAGATGACCTATCGGGTCATCATATTCTCCACCTCTAAAACAATTGTTCGTCCTCGAACGGACATAGAAAAGTACCTGAACTGGTGAAAGGGTGGGGATAACTACTCTGCATGTCCGAGTCGGACTCCCAAATAGCTTCCTCGACGGGCTGATCTCTCGACTGCACTCATACTGAAGGATAACTCTTCGACCTCAATTGATGAACCTGCCGGGGTAGAATGGCCACCGGCTCTTCCTCGTAAGTCAAATCCTTGTCCAACTGGACAAGAGATGAAATCTAACACATGGGAGGATTAATGTGATACTTCTGGAGCAAGGACACATGGAACACCGGATGAACTACTGATAACTCGACAACGCAAGCCTGTAAGCCACCTCCCCCACTCTCTCAAGAATCTCAAAAGGTCCGATATACCTAGGGCTTAGCTTTCCCTTCTTTCCCAACCTCATGACACCCTTCATGGGTGATACCCGGAGCAACACACTCTCCCCGAAGATGAACACAACATCACGAACTCTACGCTCGGAATAACTCTTCTGCCTCGACTGAGCTATGTGAAGTCGATCCTGAATAATCTTGACCTTATCCAAGGCATCCTTTACTAGATCTATGCCCAACAACCGAGCCTCTCCCGGCTCGAACCACCCAACAAGCAACCGACACCGCCTACCATATAATACCTCATAGGGAGCCATCTGAATGCTCGACTGGTAGTTATTACTGTAGGCGAACTCTACAAGGGGAAAGAACTGATCCCACGACCCTTCGAAGTCTATAACACATGAGCGGTGCTTATCCTCCAATATCTGAATAGTGCGCTCGGACTGTCTGTCTGTTGGAGGATGAAATGCTATGATCAACTCAACTCATGTGCCTAATTCATGATGTACTACCCTGCAGAAGTGCGAGGTGAACTGCGTACCTCAATCAGAAATGATAGACACGGGCACACCGTGAATATAAACAATCTCTCGGATATAAATCTCTGCCAACCGCTCTGAAGAATAGGTAACTGCCACAGGAATGAAATGCACTGACTTAGTCAGCCCGTCCACAATGACCCATACAGCATCAAACTTTCTTTGAGTCTGTGGGAGTCCAACGACGAAATCCATAGTGATACGCTCCCACTTCCACTCAGGAATCTCTATCTTATGAAGCAAACCCCCGGGTCTCTGATGCTCATACTTCACTTGCTAACAATCCAGGAAACGAGCTACATAAGCAACTACATCCTTCTTCATCCTCCTCCACCAATAATGCTGCCGCAAGTCCTGATACATCTTTGCGGTGCCCGGATAAATAGAATACCGAAAACTATGGGCCTCCTCAAGAATCAGCTCACGAAGTCCATCCACGTTAGGCACACAAAAATGACCCTGTATCCTCAAGACTCCGTCACCTCAAACAATAACTTGCTTGGCACCACCATGCCGCACTGTGTCCCTAAGGACCAACAAATAAGGGTCGTCATACTGATGATCTCTGATACGCTCAAACAAAGAAGACCGAGCGACTGTGCAAGCTAGAACACAGTTGGGCTCTAAAATATCCAACCTCACAAACTGGTTGGAAAAAGTCTGAACATCTGATGCAAGCGGTCTCTCACCAATTGGATTGAACGCAAGGCTGCCCATACTCGCTGCCTTTCTACTCAAGGCGCCGGCCACCATATTGGCCTTCCCGAGATGATACAAGATAGTGATATCATAGTCTTTCAATATCTCCAACCACCTTCTCTGCCTCAAATTGAGATCCTTTAGCTTGAACAAATACTAAAGGCTCCGATGATCAGTGAAAACCTCACACGACACGCCGTAAAGGTAGTGATTCCAAATCTTCACTGCATGGACAATGGCTGCCAACTCTAAGTCATGAAATGGTAATTCTTCTCATGAACCTTTAACTACCGCGACGTGTATGCAATCACCCTGCCCTCTTGCATCAATACAGTATCGATCCCAACATAGGGCGCATCACAATATATGGTGTAAAATCCTAAACCTATGGGCAACACCAACATCGACGCTATAGTCAAAGCAATATTGATCTTTTGAAAGCTCGCCTCACACTCGTCTAACCATCTGAACGGGGCACCCTTTTGGGTCAACCTGGTTAACGGGGCTGCTATAGATGAAAACCTCTCAACAAATCGACGGTAATAGCCCGCCAAAACCAAGAAACTTTTGATCTCTGCGGTTGAATTGGGTTTAGGCAAGTTCTGGACTACCTCAATCTTCTTAGGATCTACATAAATGCCCTCTGCTAAAACAACATGCCCTAAGAAAGTGACCGAATCCAACCAAAATTCGCACTTTGAAAACTTGGCATATAACTGGTTGTCTCTCAGAGTCTGAAGCACAACCCTAAGATGTTTCTCATGCTCCTCTCGACTATGGGAGTAGATCAAGATATCGTCAATAAATACAAACACAAAGGAGTCCAAATAAGGCTTGAGCACTCGGTTCATCAAACCCATGAATGTTTCTAGGGCATTTGTCAACCCAAAGAACATCACTAAAACCTCATAATGCCCGTACCGAATCCAAAAAGCTGTCTCAGGGACATCAGATTCCCTAACCCTCAGCTGATGATAGCCAAACCTCAAATAAATCTTTGGAAACACCTTTGCACCCTGAAGCTGATCAAATAAATTATCGATCCTCGGCAATGGATACTTGTTCTTGATGGTGACTTTGTTTAACTGCCGATATTTTATGCACATCCTAATCGATTCATCCTTCTTCTTCACAAAAAACACAGGCGTACCCCAGGGGGAGACACTAGGTCTAATGAAGCCCTTATTAAGCAAATCCTGCAATTGTTCCTTTAATTCTTTCAACTCTAGCTGGGCCATACGGTATGACGGAATAGAAATGGGCTGGGTGCCCGGAGCCAAATCAATATAGAAATAAATATCCCTATCGGGGGCATCCCTGACAGGTCTGCAGGAAATACCCCTGGAAACTCATGAACAACTGGCACGGAATCCATGGAAGGAACCTCTGCACTAGAATCACGAACATAAGCCAAATAAGCTAAACACCCTTTCTCGACCATACGTCGAGCCTTCATATAAGGGATAGCCCTGTTGGGAGAATGGCCAAGAGTCCTTCTCCACTCTAAACGAGGCAACCCCGGCAAGGGTAAGGTCACCATCTTGGCGTGATAGTCCAATATAGCGTGATAAGATGACATCCAATCCATACCCAATATAACATCAAAATCATCCACATCGAGGAGTAGAAGATCTACACTAGTATCAAGACTCCAATGGTGACCACACACGAACAATAAACATGATCTACAACAATAGCATCCCCCACAGGTGTGGACACCTATACAGAGGTAAAGAATCACGAGGCACGACCAAATATGAAGCAAAATAAGATGACACATAGGAGTAAATGGAACTTGTATCAAATAGAAATTAAGAATCTCTACTACAAACTGAAACATTACATGTGATAACGACGTCAGATAACTCAGCCACAAGCTTGGCTGGAAAAGAATAGCATCGGGGCTGGGCCTCGCCACTCTGAACTACGTCTCTAGGACGGCCCCTGGCTGGCTGACCTCCACCTATAGTGGCCTAACCTCCACCTCTAAGGGTCGAACAACCACTTATGGTTTCCTGACCCCTACCTCTAGCTGGTTAACATGCGGTGCAATACTCGATGTCGGGACCATGGGACGAGAACCTTGATATTCTGAACTGCTCGATGCAAGAGGGAAAAATCTAGCAATGTGCCTCGGATCACCACAAGTTTAACAAGACCTTGACTGTTATAACTGCTGGCCGTGAAACTGACCATGTCGACCTGAGTAACCACCCTGAAAACAATAGAGCAGAGGTGCACTAATAGGAGATGGTGGTGCACTGTAGGCTAGCTGATCAGAGTAAGGCATATGAGGGCCACAACCACCTGGAGAACCATGGGATGCCTGGAGTGTTGAATGAAACAGCCTGGGAGGATGGCCTCTACCAAAAGTACCCCTGCCTCCAAATGAGGAACCGCTAAACCCACCGCAATGACGAGGTCTTTTTTCAGACCCCTGACATCCCCGAGCAAGAACCGCCTCGACTCGTCTGGTGACATTGTCAGCCTCCTGAAAAGAAATCTCACTCCTAGTATCCTTGGCCATCTGCAATTTGATAGGCTGAGAAAGTCCCTCAATAAACCTCCTCACTCTCTCTCTCTCTCTCTCTCTCTCTCTCTCTCTCTCGGTAGGAAGTAGAATAAAAGCATGACGGTCCAAATCCACAAAACGGGTCTCATACTGAGTAACAGTCGTACTTCCCTACTGAAGACGTTCACTGACGGCGATGCTCCGCTCTAAATGTAATAGGGAGAAACTTCTCAAGGAAGAGCTGAGAGAACTGGTCCCAAGTAATAGCAGGAGACCCCGCTGGTTTGGTCCACAAATAATCTCTCCACCATTTTTTAGCGGAATCAGTCATTTGAAATGCAGCAAAATCGACCCCATTGGTCTCCACTATACCCATATTCCGTATAACCTCATGAAAGCTGTCAAGATACTCTTCGGGGTCCTATGAAGATGCACCAATAAAGTGAACTGGAAAGAGCTTGGTGAACTTATCCAATCTTCATAAAGCCTTAGAAGACATAGTTGGCCCCTCACCGACCTGTGCCGCAATAATTGACTGAACTACTCCGACTGGCTGAGCTGCTGGAGTCTGATATTAGGGAGCCATCTGCTCCGGATGTGAGTAGAAGGAGTCTGTGCTCCAGTCTGGGCCACACTCTCTATGAGGCCCACCAAACGGACCAAAGAATCCTAAAGCACTGGGGTGGCGATGAACCCCTCCGAAACTTGAGTTGGCCCGGCAGGAACAGTCTGGGCTAGAGCCTCCTCCTCAAACTCTACATAAGGCTCCACTGTTGGGGTTGCTAATGAGGCTCTGGGCTGAGACCTGCCCCTACCTCGACCTCTGGCCCTCGTGTATTAACACTCTCAACCTCACCATAAAGTTAATAGAAACGACACGGCATCACCCTTCGTGCATTAACACTCTCCCTTACCATAATGCAATGAACAAATAACAACAGAGAGATAAAATAACAAGTACAAGCCTTACTTCCACATTTGGTTCGACAATGCCAACCTCAACTTCGGAATCAATACTCAATAATCACCAAAAGATTCATAAGCATGATAAAGGCCATCGATTTAGCAATACTAGTCTAAATATGGATAACATGAACAAAGTAAGCTATATTTGCAAGAAACTACACCCCCAACCGCATGCTTTAACCCAACCACAACGCATAAGTACTCGTCACCTTACATATACGTTGTTCCCAACAATTAAACGAGGAGCAAATAGGAAAACAATTCCTATTCCCTCATTCAAGTTTAACCCCGACACTTACCTCGCTCCAAGGACCAGTCACTGCTCAATCACAGCTTTTCCTTTCACACAAGCCTCTGAACCAATAGAATCTAACAAATTACCAACCAAATAATTCAATTTAAGCCTTAGGAACTACCCATGATTCTAAAGAATTCAATTTATGCCATCTTTGAAAAAGTCATAAAAAAAATCAACACCCGGATCCGCTTGGTTCAAACCGAAAATTTGGACCAAAACCCGATTACCCGTTCACACTCGAGCCCGGTTATGTGATTTGTTTTGGAATCCGACCTCAATTTAAGGTCTAAATCCCCAAATTACCAAATCCCTAATTTCTACCCAAAAACCCCCCAATTCCACCATGAAAACCTTAAATTTTAGGTAGAAATCTTAGGAAAAGTAATGAAAGATTGAAAAGAAATAGGTTAGAATCACTTACCAACGATTTGGGCAAGAAGAAGTCTTGAAAAAATCACCTCTAAGGTTTTAGGTTTTGAAAATTTGTGAAATTAACAAAAAATCCAGTCCAAAGTCATTTTGATCAGTTGTAGGTGTCACATTTGCAACCTGGGGTTCACAAATGCGAGCCACGCAAATGCGATGAACCTATCCCAAATGCGAAGGTTCCCATATTCCTCCTACTGTTGCAAATGCGAAGAAAAACTCGCAAATGCGGGCCTGACCATTTCCGCAATTGCGACCATATGATCGCATTTGCGATCACTACCTTCCCATGTCCCACTTCGCAAATGCGAAAGATTGTTCGCAATTGCGATAGTCATGAGGCCCGGCCATTCTTCGCAAATGCGAGAAATAGTTCGCAAATGCGGAACCTTTAGAGGTCGTAAATACGATGCCTGATCTCGCATTTGCGAGATCAGAGGCTTACACAAGAAATTGAAACACCAGCAATGCTTTAAGTCCAATTTTCACTCAGTTGCCTATCTGAAACTCACCCGAGCTCTCGAGGCTCCAAACCAAACATGCACACAAGTCTAAAAACATCACACGACTTGCTTGCGCGATCAAATACTCAAAATAACACCTAAACCACGAATTGAACACCAAATCAAATGAAATTTTCAAGAAAACTTTGAAATTTCTATTTCCACAACCGGATGTCCGAATCACGTCAAACCAACTTCGTTTTTCATCAAATTTTACAGACAATTCATAAATATGGTATTGGACCTATACCGGATTGCGAAACCAAAATACAGACCCGTTATTCAGAAAGTCAAACTTTGGTCAAACATTACAAATTCATTAAGCTTTTAAATTTCAAATTTCGACAAAGTCCGATATCTGGAGTTAGGGACTTCCGATTTTGATTCCGGGCATACGCCCAAGTCCCAAATCACAGTACGGACCTAACGGGACCGTCAAAATACGAATCCGTACCCGTTTACTAAAAATATTGATCGAAGTCAACTCAAATGAAGTTTTTAGACAAAAATTCTTAATTTTCTCAGTTTTGAACATAAAAGCTTTCCGGAAGACACTCGGACTGCGCTCGTAAATTGAAGAAGGCCAAAACATGATTTTTAAGGTTTCGGATCACAGAATTAGGTTTCAAAACATGAGATGACCTATCGGGTCATCACATACTCCCACAAATCTTCTTCATTATCTCCATAACTCCCACTAATTCAATACTTATGGTTGTAACTCTCATACCTCCATAATCTCTGCCATGATCTTCCTACATGATCTCAAATACTTAATGCCATATTTATAATATTCTTTTGCATACCTCTATGTTATACTATAAATATAGGATGAGAAGTTATATTGTAGTGACTTGAAAAATAGTTGGAAAACACTTGATGAAATAAGAAAGTTCTCTCTTCTTATCTACATCTATTGTCTATTTTATTGTTTCATATTATTACTTTTGAACTTAGTTTTTAACACGCTATCAGCACGGTCTCTAACTATCATGTTTGAAGAAGTTATCTTCTTTTAAAGTTCTCGACTCTGATTTAAAATTATCAGGTATAACACGTTTCTCTCTTTTGCAAAAATAATGATATGTTTTGTTGGATACTTAGTTATTCTTCATTCTGTTTAAAAAAAAGATATCCATACTTCTCCATGATTTCTTTACTTATGAATAAGGATGTGATAATCTTAATAGACTGCTTCTTAATTGATTTGCATATAAAAATATGAATAGAAGTAATCATCAGTAAACTTAGATAACAAGATTGTTTTCTTGACAGTAGTATATATCCAAAAGATTATTATAAATGATGTTTGCATCATTGAAATAGAGCATCCTACTTTCACTAAATCCAAGAAATTTTTACTGATTATTCATCTTCATTATAGAAACAAAACACGTTAGTAATAATGAGGTTAATTGAAATTTTTCCTTTTCAAGTGTATTTTCTTTCTGAATTCAAGTATATCCGGTTACAACCTACAAGCTTAGGTACTTGGGTACACCTAATGTAATGCATGATTATGAATTATTGTGCATTTGTGCAATATAACACGATATACTACACTACATATAACTATTTAATTTGACAAGCTTACGTACAGAATATTAGTACACGAGTATGTACTGCATCCAATTTTCACTGATATTAGTTCTGGTCATTTTTAATTAACTTATGCATATAATAATGTAAGGTGAGTCATAATGCATTTTAGCCTATTATGACATTGGTCAAGGGAAGATGATGAGTTCGCACTATAAGGGTAAGATATCGGGTTCGAGTCATGGTGCCCCATGATGATAAGAGTTGGATTTAAGTCCCAACTCATTATGGCGTAATACGACTTTATATGGATAAGACATTGGTTTGAGTCCCAATGCACCATAATGATGATTGAAGCAAACAATATGCTTTTAATGAAAAATTATGAAGCTCGTCTCACTTGATATGCTCCATTCTAAGTGAAGACAAGTGGTTGACCAATGAACGTGGGTGTGCCAAAGATCAAAATAATAATAGTCATCATTATGGTAATTGTAAAAAGGAAAACAATAAAGTTTCTCAAAATAATCCTTCAAATGTGAAGGAAATATGTATCAATGTGGTCTGTTAATATGAGACACACTCACATGATTATAGTCCATTCCTTGAAAATATGACTTGTGATAAGCATTGTAAATACATACTCATTCTTGAAAGGGAATGAGAATATATATATATATATATATATATATATATATATATATATATATATATATATATATATATATATATATATATATATATATATATATATATATATATATAAAGATTATGCATAATATTATGCTTATGTATGGTTGAATAAATACCACAGCTCACCTCTAAGGGAGGTTTGAGAGAAATAAAGATAATGAATATTACAGTTTAGTTATATGGTTATGTCATTGGTTGCATACATGTAGTACGACAAAAAATTTATTGTCATGCCTTATAAAAAGTTATTAAAGGCAAATTTAAAGCAAGAAATAATTTTTCTTATGATGATTTTGACCATGACAATTATAATGATATAATTTTCTCTATAAAGGAGACATCACCATATAGATGGTGTGACAATAGATCATGACATTGATATTATTGTAAGTCTCAAAAGAAACTTTTTGAGTTTTAAATATACTAGCCAGAGTGATTAGCATATTGAGACTATAAATGAAAGGAAGATTGAATATCTTCATGTTACTAAAATCATACCGGGTAAATATGAAAGGTTACCCGACTTTTCTTCTATTTGTACTACATAAGTATAAGCATGATGGTGGAATCACATGCCACATGTAAACTAGAGGTTTACTGAAATAAATATTAGTTGTCATGAGGCTTTGTCCATCCCTGTTCAATTATGATGCGAAAATTTGATTGAGAATTCACATTAACATATATTGAAGAAATAGAATATTCTTCAAGAATTTTCTTGTGCTGCTTATTCTCATGATATACCAGCTAAGGTTGGGACTGAATCCCTTGATTTCTGGAACGAATAAAAGGTGATATATATATAGGCTCAGTCACCTATCATGTGGACCGTTTACTATTATATGATTTTAATAGATGGATCTATTGTATGGTCATATGTGCATTTGCTATCAACTTGCAGTTTGATTTTTGCAAGGTTGCTTGCTCAAATTATCAGAGCACATTTTCAAAATATAAGTTTTGATGATTTATCTTGATAATGCTTGTTTAAATCCAAGGTTGTTTAGCAGAAATTGTATGCCTCCAAATATAGTTAAACCATTGGTTATGAGAACAAAACTCTCAAAAAGAAGTTTGGTATGAGGTGTATTATTTAATATACAACAATACTTGTACGCATCAAGCCAACAAGTTATGATTAATTTTTCCTATCACAATTGGTTCAGGGTCAGGAACCAAATAATTTTCATCTAAAAATATGAATGTGCTATATGATTTAATTATCCCACCACAATACACAAAGATGGGTTCTCAAAGAAGGTTAGAATATGTGTTGGTGATCCCAACATTACAGGAAAAAATGGGCAGCTGAAAAAGTGATACATGGATTGAATTACTATGAGTACATCTAGATCCTCGTACAAGAAAATGTGAACTTGAAGTTCAAGTGATAATTCATTTGCAGAATGTTGCCAGAGGTATTTGCTGACCCAAAGCTAATGTTATATTTCAGCTTCTAATGCTCCTAATAGTATAAAATCCATGATGAATAAAGTCTATGGCACACATAAAGCGTAATAAACTACTCGGTTCCAAAGATAAAACTCCTTGAAGAAGGAGTGGAGAAAATGATCAAGATGGTTATCCTAAGGGTGAAAATGCTCTATAAGAGCACCACGACATAAAAATTTATAAGACTTCATGGGAGAGGCTCAGGTACCTGAAAACAATGAGATCTCGATAAGTTATATCTTTATTGTGTGATGATTAAACCGATATAAAATGATCATTGAAGATATTGTTGATATAATGTGCGCTAAATATTATTAATATTGATGAGGATCTTGGGCTCAAATTTGTCATGGAATTTGGACAGAGAAATGTTTGACCATAGTTTGAATTTTTGGATAACGGATCTATATTTTGGTTTCGAAACCCGGTATAGGTCCAATACCATATTTATAACTTGCCTATGAAGTTGGTTTGACGTGATTCGCACGTCCGGTTGTGAAAATAGAAGTTTCAAAGTTTGCTTGAAAATTTTATTTGATTTGGTGTTCAATTCGTAGTTTTAGGTGTTATTTTGGCGATTTGATCACACGAGCAAGTTCGTATGATGTTTTTAGACTTGTGTGCATAGTTGGTTTAGAGCCCCGAGAGCTCGGGTGAGTTTCAGATAGGCCGCAGAGTGAATTTGGACTTAGAACTCAGTTGGTGTCTGCAATATCTGGTAACTGACCTCTGATCTCGCATTTACGAGATTAGTGTTCGCATTTGCGAACATTTCCCATGTCTCACATGCTCGCATTTGCCAGCCAATTCTTCATATTTGTGAAAGATGCCCGAGTCAGATTACGTTCGTATTTGCGATTCATGAGGTTGCATTTGCAAGAAGGCCAGAGTTCGCATTTGCGAGAAAACCTTTGCATTTGCGATGGGAACTGGGAAAGGGGATTCTTTGTAGTTGCGATTGTTGTGTCGCATTTGAGATCAAGTCAGTGTTCGCATTTATGAACTTTTCATCGCAAATGCGATGATTGCAGAGGTGTGAGAGTCTTTGAAAATGCGATGGATTTCTCGCATTTGTGAAGCCAGATCGCAACTGCGACATCAGCATTTTTTCAACACTCCTTAGAGACGATTTTTCCAAGACTCCTTCTTCCCCAAATCATCGGTAAGTGATCCTAACCTATTTTCTTTCACTCTTTCATCACATTTCACAAATTTTAAACCTAAAATCTAGAGTTTTCATTGTGGAATTGGGGGTTTTTGCGTAGAAATTAGGGATTTGATAAATTGGGAGTTTATACCTTAAATTGAGGTCAGATTCCAAAACAAATTACATAACTGGGCTCGGGGGTGAATGGGTAATCGAGTTTTTGCCCGAATTTTGGGTTTGGACCAAGAATGCCCGAGTGTTGACTTTTGTTGATTTTTTCAAAAATGGCCTAAATTGAATTCTTTGCACTCGTGGGTAGTTCCTAAGGCTTAATTTGAATCGTTTGGGTGGTAATTTGCTAGATTCTATTGGTCCGGAGGCTTGTTTGATAGGCAAAGTGTTGATTGAGAAGTGAGTGGTCTTTGGAGCGAGGTAAGTGTTGTGTCTAACCTTGACTTGAGGGAATTAGGAACCCTCGGGCTATTTGCTATGTGAATTTCATGTAAGCGGCATATATGTGAGGTGACAAGTGCTTATGCGCCACTATCTGTTTTCTCTATGTTTTCGCTTTTCTTACATTATCTATTCTTTGTCTTAATTGTTAAATGCTTTAAATATGTTCTCATGCCTAATTGCTACTTGTTAGTCATTGTTTCCTCATGTTCATGATATTAGCTCTTTCTATAGTTTCAAGATCTCCTACTACCTGCTCAAGTTGGTTTATTTGTACCTTCTAGTTGTAAATTCTGGATTGGTCTCAATGTGTAGTATTGCTTATTCAGATTATCATGTTGTACAAGGTTCCAATTTGTTTCAGTTTGGTGTTTAGGAATTGTAAAGGATTTTCTATGATTTGAGTTATGAGTTTTATTGTGCATATTGAGTATTTGGTATTGATATGGTGGGATCGGGTTGCACGCCGCAATAGGTGAAATAAGGGTGATATGTTGAGGTGGAATAAGGGTGAATCTATATTGTACGATGGGAATGGGTTGCACACTGTAACATGTGTAATGAGGGTGGATTGTTTGGTGGAATAAGGGTAAACTATGATTATGATATTGTGATATGGTGGGATCGGGTTGAGCGCCGTAACACTTATATATATATATATATATATATATATATATATATATATATATATATATATATATATATATATATATATATATATATATATATATATATATATATATATATATATATATATATTCATTGGTGTTTATATTTTTATGAGGAAATAAGGGAGGATTATGTGACGTACAGTGGGATCAGGTTGCGCGCTGCAACAACCTATGTGTTTATATTTCTCTGAGCTGTGTAAGTTTTTGCGGTATCTTCTTTTAAACTTAAGAATTGGTAAATTTTGAATGTTGCTGGATTATTTCCTAGAGTTGAAGTTATTACTTGCAATTTACTTCTTTATTCCATTTTGTATTTCCTTTTCTATCTTTATTATGTATATTGCGTACAAGTTGTTGTGTGAGTGACCCTCCTTAGCCTCGTCACTACTTCGTCGAGGTTAGGCTCGACACTTACAGAGTACATGGGGTCGGTTGTACTCATACTACACTCTGCACTTCTTGTACAGATTTTGGTGTTGGCCCGATCTAATCGTGAGGTTAGCAGACCCAAGGTAGATCTGCCAGCGTCCACAATCCCTGGAGTCTCTTCCTAGTCAATTTACATTACTGTTTCATTTATTTCATAACAATGTATTTTCCTTTCAGACTCTGTTTGTAGTAAATCGTGGTAGCTCGTGAATTGTGACTCCAAATCCGGGTTGTAGTATATACTAGAGCATTTATGTTATTTCGCACTTGCTTTATTCCGTTTTAGCTTAATCGTTATTATTTACTGAATTTACTAAGGATTGGCTTAATAACTCTCTAACGTTGGCTTGCCTAGCAAGTGAAATGTTAGGCGCCATCACGGTCCCGAAGGGTAGAATTTCGGGTCGTGACAAGTTCGTATCAGAGCACTAGGTTGCCTAGGTCTCACAATTCACAAGCAGGCTTAGTAGAGTCTGGAGGATTGGTACGGAGACGTTTGTACTTATCTTCCAGAGGCTATAAAGTTTAGGAACAAATTTCACTTCGATCCTTATCTGTCGTGCAATTTTGTTCTCTCAATGCTAATTGAACTTTTCTACTCTTATTCTCTAGTAGATGGCGAGAACATGTACCGCACCTTCAGCTGAGCAGCAGCCAGAGCCCCCAATGGCAGCTCCTACGAGGGGCAGAGGTCGAGGTTGAGGCCGTGCAAGAGGCCCGGGGAGGGGCAGGGATCAGCCTAGAGCCTGAGCAGCAACCCCAGCAGTAGAGCGTCAGATAGAGTTTGACGAGGAGGTTCCATCCCAGACTGTTCCTACCGGGCCAGCTCAGGTCCCGGAGGGTTCATTTCCACCCCAGTGCTTCAAGATGCTTTGGTTAGTTTGGTGGGCCTTATGGAGAGTGTGGCCCAAACTGGCGCATTTCCCATGGCACCAGCCGTCTCTCAGGATGGAGGAGGAGCTCAGACTCCTGGTACTCACACTCCGGAGCATATGGCTCCCTAGTATCAAACTCCAACAGCTCATCCGATCGAAGTGGTTCAGCCGGTTGTTGCAGCAGAAGCCGCTGATGGGTCAACTATGTCTTCTGAAGCTTTATAGAGATTGGACAGTTTTACCAAGCTCTTTCCAGTTCACTTCAGTTGTACATCTTCATAGGATCCCCAGGAGTATCTTGACAGATGTCATGAGGTGCTACAAAACATGGGTATAGTGGAGACCATTGGGGTCGATTTTGCTGCATTTCAGATGACTGGTTCCGCCAAGAAATGGTGGAGAGATTATTTGTTGACCAGACTAGCTGGGTCAGCTGCTCTTACTTGGGACCAGTTCTCTCAGATCTTTCTAGAGAAGTTCCTCCCTATCATATTCAGAGAGGAGCATCGTCGTCAGTTTGAGTGTCACCAGCAGGGCAATATGAGTGCTACTCAATATGAGACTCATTTTGTGGATTTGGCCCGTCATGCCCTTCTTCTACTTCCTGCCGAGAGAGAGAGAGATAGGGTGAGGAGGCTTATTGACGGACTTACTCAGCCTATCAGATTGTTGATGGCTAAGGAGACTGGGAGTGAGATTTCTTTTCAGGCGGCTACTAATGTTTTTAGGCGAGTCGAGATGGTTCTTGCTCAGGGAGTTCAGGGGTTTGACAAGAGACTTCGTCATTCCGGTGATTTCAGCAGTGCCTCATCTGGAGGCAGAGGTACTTTTGGTAAAGGTCATCCTCCCAAGGCATTTCATTCAGCACTCCGCGCATCTCACAGTTCTTCAGGGAGTCGTGGTCCTTATGCGCCTCATTTTAGATAGCCAGCCTACAGTGCACCACCTACTCCTATCAGTGCACTTCCTATTCAGAGTTATTTCCGTAGTCATCCGGCCCGTTCGGGTTAGTCTTAGTTTTCACAACCACGGTACCAGGATGGATGTTTCGAGTGTGGTAGTTAAGAGTATATCAGGAGGAATTCTCTGAGATTATTGGGCGACACACCACAGTACCAGGGTTCTCGTGCCATGGTCACGGCACTGGTTGCTGCAATGCTCAGCCAGCTAGAGGTAGAGGCTAGACTATTAGATGTGAAGGTCAGGCCGTTAGAAGTTAAGGCCTCCAGCTAAGGGCCCTCCTAGGGACGTGGTTCAGAGTGATAGGCCCCAACCCCGTTGTTATGCTTTTCTAGCCAGGCCTGAGGTTGAGTCATCTGACGCTGTTATTACAGGTATTGTTTCAGTTTGCAGTAGAGATGCTTCAGTTCTATTTGCTCTGGGATATACTTATTCCTATGTGTCATCCTATTTTGCTTCATATTTGGTTGTGCCTCGTGATTCTTTGAGTGCTCTTGTGCATGTGTCCACACCTCTAGGGGATGTTATTGTTGTAGATCTTGTTTATCGTTCATGTGTGGTCACCATTGGGAGTTTTGATACTAGTGTAGATCTTCTACTTCTCGATATGGTTGACTTGGATGTTATCTTGGGTATGGATTGGATGTTACCTTAGCACGCTATATTGTACTATCACGCTAAGATGGTGACCTTAGCCTTATCGTGGTTTCCTCAATTAGAGTGGAGAGGGACTCCTGGCCATTCTACCGGTAGGGTTATCTCTTATATGAAGGCTCGACTTATGGTCGAGAAGGAGTGTCTAGCTTATTTGGCTTATGTCTGCGATTCTAGTACGGAGGTTCCTTCCATGGATTCAGTACCACTAGTTCGTGAGTTTCTAGAGGTGTTTCCTGCAGACCTGCCGGGGATGCCACTTGGCAGGGACATTGATTTTTGTATTGATTTGGCTCCGCGCACTCAGCCCATTCCCATTCTATCGTACCGTATGGCCCCACCATAGTTGAAAGAATTGAAAGAACAGTTGCAAGATTTGCTTGATAAGGGATTCATTAGACCTAGTGTCTTGCCCTGGGGTGCACCTGTGTTGTTCGTGAAGAAGAAGGATGGATCGATGAGGATGTGCATAGATTATCGACAGTTAAACAAAGTGACCATCAAGAACAAGTATCCATCGACGAGGATTGATGACTTATCTGATCAGCTTCAGGGTGCCTAGGTGTTTTCGAAGATTGACTTGAGATCTGGTTACCATCAGTTGAGGATTAAGTCATCTGATGTCCCTAAGACAGCTTTTCGAACTCGGTACGGGCATTATGAGTTTCTACTGCTGTCCTTTGGGTTGACAAATTCCCCATCAACATTCATGTATTTGATGTATCGATTGTTCAAGCCTTATTTGGACTCCTTTGTGATTTTGTTTATTGACGATATCTTAATGTACTCCCGCAATCGAGAGGAGCATGAACATCATTTAAGGATTGTAGAACCAGCCAGTTATATGCTAAGTTTCCAAAGTGCGAGTTTTTGTTAGATTCAGTCGCTTTCTTGGGGAACATTGTATCAGTATAGGGCATTCAGGTGGATCCTATGAAAATTGAGGCAGTTCAGAACTGGCCTAGACCCACTTCAGCTTCGGAGATCAGAAGTTTCTTGGGTTTGGCGGGCTATTAACGTCGATTTGTGGAGGCTTTTCATCTATAGCAGCCCCATTGACCAGGTTGACCAGAAGGGAGCCCTATTCAGATGGTTAGACGAGTGTGAGGCGAGCTTTCAGAAGCTCAAGACTTCTTTGACTACAACATTGGTGTTGGTGTTGCCCGCTGGTTCAGGATCTTATACGGGTATATAGTGATGCATCTTGTGTTGGGCTCAGAACGGTATTGATGCAAGAGGGCAAGGTGATTGCATATGCGTCGTGGTAGTTGAAGGTTCATGAGAAGAATTACACTATCCATGATTTAGAGTTGGTAGCCATTGTTCATGCGCTGAAGATTTGGAGGAACTATCTTTACAGCGTGTCGTATGAGGTTTTCACGGATCTTCGGAGCCTTTAGTATTTCAAGAAAAAGGATCTCAATTTGAGGCATGTGAGGTGGTTGGAGCTATTAAAAGACTATGATATCACCATATTGTATCATCCCGGGAAGGTCAATGTGGTGGCCGATTCATTGAGTAGAAAGGAAGCGAGTATGGGCAGCCTTGTGTTCATTCCCGTCGGTGAGAGCCTGCTTGCATTAGATGTTCAAACTTTAGCCAACCAGTTTGTGAGGTTGGATATTTCAGAGCCCAACCGTGTTCTAGCTTGTACCGTCGCTCGGTCTTCTTTGTTTGAGCACATCAGATATCGGCAGTATGAAGACCCTTATTTATTGGTCCTTAGGGACACAGTGCAACACGGTGGTGCCAAGCAGGTTACTGTTGGAGATGACAGAGTTTTGAGGATGCAGTGTCATGTTTGTGTGCCTAATGTGGAGGGACTTCGTGAGTTGATTCTTGAGGAGGCCCACAGTTCCCGATATTCTATTCATCCGGGCGTCGTCAAGATGTATCGGGACTTGCAGTAGCATCATTGGTGGAGGAGGATGAAGAAGGATATAGGTTCTTATGTAGCTCGGTGCCTAGATTATCAGCACATGAAGTATGAGCATCAGAGACCCGGTGGTTTGCTTTAGGAGATAGAGATTCCTGAGTGGAAGTGAGAGCATATCACTATGGATTTCGTCGTTGGAATCCTACAGACTCAGAGGAAGTTCGACGAAGTTTGGGTCATTGTGGATAGGCTGACCAAGTCAGCACATTTCATTCCTGTGGAAGATACCTATTATTTGGAGCGGTAGGCAGAGATTTATATCCGTGAGATCGTCCGTCTTCATGGTATGCCCGTGTCTATCATTTGTGATCGAGGTACGCAGTTCACCTTGCACTTCTAGAGGGCAGTACAACGTGATTTGGGCACGTGGGTTGAGTTGAGCACAGCGTTTCATCCTCAGACGGACGGACAGTCCGAGCGCACTATTCATATATTGGAGGATATGCTCCGCGCATGTGTTATAGACTTCGAAGGATCGTGGGATCAGTTTTTTCCCCTTGCAAAGTTCTCCTAATACAACAGCTACCAGTCGAGCATTCAGATTGTCACACCTCTTTTTTTCGCAGCAACCCTATTACGAGGTTGAGTTAAAAGAGTTTTTCCAATCGAAGTGACGTTTTGAAAAAGGGATTATTTATTATTAGATTCGCCACTTGGAATTGAGTTTTGGTGTTCCAAGTCACCTTTTATTGAATCCCTTATCAAAAGGAAGATTTGACTCCTAATTCATGGTCTACGAAAACAGAAGATTGAGTAAGGAATTCTGTTGACCGAAGGGAAGGTGTAAGGCACCCCTCGAGTCCCGTGGTTCTAGCACGGTCGCTTTATTGACTAATGTAAGGCTTAAATAAATTTTTATCTATTCTTGTATTTTTTCTTATTATGGCTTATTTATTACCGCTTAATTAATTATTGTATTTTTATTAATTATATTCACCAA
>MDKI01103481.1:0-22567 GCA_005239505.1 Nicotiana paniculata | reverse complement strand
ATAGGCACGAGGCTGGGCCCCGGTCGAAGAGGTAAGTTAATTGATTATTTAAAGGCTAATACATACTGCTTTGCGTGGTCCCACTCAGATATGACAGGCATCCCACTAGAAATGATGACTCATAAACTGAATGAAGTCCCATGCATCATACCTGTTAAGCAGAAGAAAAGAAAGCAAGGATCATTCAAGAACCAAGTGATTAACAGAGAGGTACAGAAACTCTTGAAGATTGGTTCGATAAGAGAGGTAGCGTACCCTAACTGGCTAGCTAACAACGTGGTAGTACCTAGAAAGAATGGCAAATGGAGAGTATGCGTAGACTATACTGACTTAAATAAATCATGCCCCAAAGATTCATTCCCATTACCACATATAGATCAAATGATTGATTCCACCGCAGTTCATGAATTATTAAGCTTTTTAGATGCATATTCTGGTTATAATCAGATTAAAATGGATCCCTCAAATGAGGAAAAAACTTCCTTCATTACAAACAGGGGGACTTGCTGTTATAAAGTTATTCCTTTTGGCTTGAAAATGCTGGAGCCACCTATCAAAGGTTAGTGACTAAAATGTTCCAAGAACATCTTGGAAAGGCGATGGAAGTTTATATTGATGATATGTTGGTAAAATCGACACAAGAGGAAGACCATCTCCAGCATCTCTCTACTACTTTTGATATTTTACGCAGGTATACTATGAAGTTAAATCTAGAAAAATGCGCTTTTGGAGTGCAGTCAGGTAAATTTTTGGGTTTACTTGTATCGAATAGAGGATAGAGGTAAACCCCACTCAAATTAAAGCTATAGAAGAAATATCTGATATTTTAACAAATAAAAAAGAAGTTCAAAGACTAACAGGGAGAACAGCAGCTTTGGGAAGATTTATTTCTAAGTCTTTCGATAAAAGTTTTAAATTCTTCTCAGTTCTCAAAAAGCAGAATCAGTTCGAATGGACTGAAGAATGTCAGCAAGCCCTCAAGAATCTGAAGATTTATCTATTGAAACCACCTCTGCTTTCAAATCCAAAAGAAGGGGAAAGATTGTACATATACCTGGCTGTTTCAGAAATTGCTGTAAGCGCAGTACTGGTAAGAGAAGAAAAAGGTAAGCAATCACCTATCTACTATGTACATAAAACTTTGCTAGACGCTGAAACAAGATATCCCCTTCTGAAAAAATTAGCCTTAGCTTTAATAATGGCATCTAGAAAATTACGACCATATTTTCAATGTCACCCAATCACCGTTGTGACTTCATATCCTTTAAGAAATATTCTGCATAAACAAGAATTGTCAGGAAGATTAGCCAAGTGGGCCATATAATTAAGTGAGCATGAAATAATCTATCAACCTAGGGCTGCAATTAAGTCTCAAATACTAGCTGATTTTGTTGCTGACTTTAGTAATAGCATTTCCCCTAAAGTAGAAAAAGAGTTACAACTTTTTAACGGTGCTAATCCGGGCCTATGGACCCTATTCACCGATGGCTCCTCAAATATAAAAGGTGCCAGCTTAGGCATAGTCTTAATATCACCCACGGGTGAAAAGACACGGCAAGCTATCAAGTGTTATCCTATAACTAACAATGAAACAGAGTACGAAGCTGTAATTGCAGGGCTTGAAATCGCATGGGAACTCTCAATCGAGAAAATCATGATCAACAACGACTCCCAACTGGTAGTAAATCAGATGTAGGGGACTTACAGCGCTCGAGAGACTCGAATGCAAAAGTATCTTGAAAAAGCACGAGAGCTCGTGAGACAATTCAAAACATGGAAGGTAATACACATATCTAAAGAGGAAAATGCAGAAACAGATGCATTAGCTAACCTCGCAGTAGTAACGGAAGTAACAAACAAAGACAATGCAATTGTCGTCAAACTATTCAACTCAACGATCGACCAGGACAGGAATGAGGTACTTTCAACAACTTAACCTGGGACTGGAGAAACGAAATTCTTAATTTTTTGCAGAATGGCACCGTACCTGAAGACAGGAAAGCAACTCAAGCACTTCGCCGCAAAGCTGCACGGTACTGCCTTATTCGCAACTCGCTTTATCGCAAGATGTTTGGGGGACCCCTAGCTAAATGCCTCGGACCTAACCAAACAGAATTTGTGATGAAAGAAGTCCACGAAGGACACTGTGGAAATCACTCAAGGGAGAGATCCTTAGTGAAAACCCTAATCAGAGCTGGATACTATTGACCTAAGATGGAAGAAGAAGTCGAGAACTTCATATCCAAATGTGACAGGTGCCAAAGGTTTGTCATTAACATGCATCAACCAACGGAATTATTACACCCAATAGTATCCCCATGGCTTTTCATGAAATGGGGTATGGACATAGTGGGACCTCTTCCCACAGCTAAATGACAGGTACGATTTTTGCTCATGCTAACCGACTATTTTACAAAATGGGTAGAGGCAGAAGCGTTCAAACAAGTGCGCGAAAAGGAAGTTAAAATATTCTTATGGCGAAACATAATATGCCGCTTTGGGATACCAAAGGAGATCGTGTGCGATAATGGCCCACAATTCATAGGCTCGCAAATCACAGAATTCTTCGAAAGTTGGCAAATCACAAAATTCTTCGAAAGCTGGCAAATCAAATGGATCACTTCAATGCCACACCACTCTGTGGGTAATGGTAAAGTTGAGTCAACGAATAAGGTCATTATCAATAATCTAAAGAAGCGGCTGGATAAAGCCAAAGGAAACTGGCCTGATGAGTTACCAACGGTACTATGGGCATACAGAACAACTTCAAAAATAGCCACGGGAGAAACCCCGTTCGTACTTGTCTATGGCTCAGAAGAACTAATACCTGTGGAGATTGGCGAACCAGGCATAAGGTTCACAACAGCCATGGAGGAAACAAACAACTACGAATTGACGACCAATCTGGACCTGCTCAGACCACAAAGAGAAGCAGCACTGATACGGATGCCAGCTCAAAAATAAATCACAGAGCGTTATTACAACCACAAAGCTCATCTCAGGTACTTCAAGATTGGGGACTTCGTCCTCAAAAAAGTCTTTCAATCAACGAAAGAAGCAGGCGTAGGCGCAGGAAAGCTAAATCCAAACTGGGAAGGACCCTACAAAATTCGAGGCATAGCTGGGAAGGGCGCCTATGAGTTGGAAGCTATGGACGGCAGAGTTCTACCAACAAGATGGAGCGCCATCCACCTAAAGAAGTATTACTTCCAAGGAAAAGAAGTACCCCCAGTCAAGTATCACAAGTTCGATTTTATTTAGAACATTTAAAAATTTTACTAACTTTTTTAGGTGATAGGCATAAAGCTAACCCATCACCAGATGATGATATTAGACCTGCAAAGACGCGGAGAAATAAAACAATTTCCGGTCTAGGGTTACACTTTCTGATGGACATTTTAAAGGGTTAAGTAGTCATCATCTATAAAAACTATATACCTTCGAGTCCGGAATGTTTTTCCTTTTCAGGAAAAGGACCACAAGGAAGGAATAATCAAGTGCTCGAGATCTCATTCTTCAAAGCTCAAACACTTGGGGGACTATACAGTATAGAAGGCTAAGATGAAGCAAAGAAGACTATCAGAAAGTCAAAATCTCGAGCATGAAGACCCATCTATCCAACAAGACAATTGATACAAGCAGAATCGAAAGAGATCAAAAGAGTCTTCCAAATACAAATCCTAATGCAAAAATGCAAAAAACCTTCGAACATGTTCATGTTGAAAGGCAAAATATTAGTCGCGAGGAAGAAACGTACATCTTTATACTTATTCAAAACTATTGTAACAAAAACAGTTAGGGGTAAAAGATCATCATCATTTGTACTTACACAAAAAAAAATTTGTTATCAAATGAAACAGTTACGAATGAAAGATCAAAATCCATGTATTTGTTCAGAAAACTGTTGTCAAATAAAACAGTTACGGATGAAAAAGCATTTTCCTCGTACTTATTATAAAACTGTTATCAATAAAAACAGTTGCGGGTAGAAAACCCAATCTCTATAAAAACTGTTACTAGTGAAAAACAGTTGTTCCCTTGTATTAATATCGAAAAACTATTACCTATGAAAAACAATTACGAAATACAAGTGTATATCAAATATGTTTAACAAAAACAGTTGCAACATGAGTTTTAGACGATAATCAAACACATGTAAAATGTCATGGAAGTTCAAACAAAAAAGCTTTCCTTGGAAACATTCTTAAACATGTGTAAAATTCCTATCACTCTATTGCAATGTCATGAAGTTGAGACGTCTTCTTCATGTAAATCATAAAGGTCCCTCTTTCATAAATGAAGCCTACTACAAAAAGGCTCACAAACACCGTACCTACTATGAAAGGGTACGAGTGATTACATCATCCTCATGCAAAAATTCAGAAGTAAAAACAAAAAGCTCAAAAATTAAACATGCAAAAGACTTAAGAGTAAAGTAGAAACTCGAAGCAAAAAGTCTTAATTTGCATATATTCAAAAAAAGCGGCTAAGTAAGAACTAAGTACAAACTAGTACTTATCCGCATATAGTTTATACATCGAAATGCCCCTAAGTTGTCAATTGGGGACTTTTGAAAGATCCAAGTTTACCCCCGATGGAGCTGGGGGTAACCACCAACCAAAATAAAAAAAAGGGGGTGAACAAGCACTTTAATCTTCTCGAGAAGGAGGATTGCCTTCTTCATCAGCAGGAGGAACGGGAGCAACTAAGGATGAAGAGGCACAAGCAACAGGAGTCTCACCATCAGGTGAAGAGAGGTTATGACCTTGTTGAGCCTTCTCCATGGATTCCTTATTTTTAGCTATTTCAGCACTAAGGTCGAAACCCTATTGACTCATTTTCGTCAATGTGTCAAGGCGAGAATTCATATACGCCCAGCTCACATCAACAACAACCATCTCTTCAAGATCTTCATAATCCCTTGCCCATACTTGAAACTCAGCTCTCAATCCGTCTTTCTCCGCTTCGGTAGTTTCATGGGCGGCCCTTAATGGTACAATCGGCTCCTCCAGAGTTTGAACTTTATCTAAAGCATTACAAATATCCTCTTGAGTACGGGTGAGTGATTGCACGAGCTCGCCTGAGTATTCCTCCTTTTACCCCAGCAAGTCTCTAATCTTCTTTGAGGCGTGGGATAGCAGCTCAGGAAATGAGGACTCCAGAATACTCTTTTCTTTATTAGCTTGACTGGAAGAAGCCTTCTCTACTGCCAATTTTGCCGCCATGAGCCTCATCTGCCGCTTCAAGGTACTCATTTCCTCTTCTAAGGCATCCATGTCAATCCTTAGGCTATCATATTGTGCTTTCCAATTATCAGCATCGACCTGCAACTCTTTTGTCTCTTGATCCGTATTTGAGATCTTCTTCATGAGCTCCATGCCTATAAGATTAATCTACAAGAAATAAACCAATTAGATATGATAAATTTCATATACGAAAATGAAAGAGGATAACCTACATCATACCTTCAAAGAGGTATGCACAACTTCATTGGCCCATGTAAGAGCACTATGGCTGGCTAGCTTGGTTTTCTCAGTGGGACCTATCAAAGGTTTGAGCCACACTTCAAGATCACCAATTTTCTTGAAAAGATTCCCCTCAGCTGGAACCTCTATTATCACCTGCCGCATCTCTCTACTGGAAGATCCTACTTCCCTAGCGGAAGGTATGGAAGCAGGCAGAGATGAAGCAACAACAGGCACGGAGGGTTGAGGAACTGGAGAAGCCATGGGCAAAGCAGCAGGTACGGAGGATTGCAGAGTTGAGGAAGCTACGGGAAAAGCAACAGCAGAAGCCGTAATAGCCAAATGAGTAGATGAGACAACTTCTCTTAAAGAAGCAGGAAAAACAGCAGCCAAAGGGACATCGTCAGGAGCAAGGTCAAAACCTTCATGGAACAAGTAATCTACGGACTCATGAATAGGGGAATGTGAAACATCTTCAGAGGTAGAGGGCTCAACCACAGACACGGAAGGCAAAGTCATGGGTGTAGACTCATCGTCCGAAACCACCCGCCTTTTTCGTGGCCTGCGCACCAAAGGACCCTCCTCTTCTACAGAATGGGACTCACCAATCTTCCTCTTCGAGGAAGACGGACCAATAATAATCTCTTAGTCCTGGGCCAAAGACATCTTTGGGATAGATGAATCAGACACCGCACGAGCAGAAAACCCTATCAAAAGGGAAAAATTTAAGCGACAGAGAAAGAAGAGGCTCGAGTAAGAAAAGAAGCAAGAACAAAAGCTTCACTTACCGTGGGTCTTTACATGCCAACTGTACTTCCCAGCGAAGTACTTCCAAGATCTCTCTTCTAAGGAGCAACGGACAACAATTTTTCTACCCAATCATGGATACCAGAGACATTCTCAACAATACCCATGATTGTTGAGAGAATAAGAAACAGATACGGTGTTAGTAAAACATCTCAAGTCAGAACAAGGAAAAGTAAATAGATGTGAGCTAAAACGTATTCACGTGCACGATTCCTCTTATGAAGGAAGGGACGATTTTCTTGACCCACTAAACCAACAGTTGGTACAACGACATACCGGAGGTACCAACCCCTATACTTATCATCTCCAAGGGTTACCAACACTCTTTTACTCCTAACAGTCAGAGTAAAAACCCCTTGACGAAACAAGGCAGGAGAGTATAGATGAATAAGATGGTTGAAAGTAAAAGGAACCGAGGCTAAAGAAGCTAAACTCCTAAGACATGCGACAACTCGCCACACAAGCGGACCAACTTGTCCTAAGCAGATATTGAAGAAATGGCAGAATTCAATTATGACTAGATCAATGGCAGGTCTAAGCCCTAGAGTAAAAGGGTAAGTATAAACAAAAGAGTATCCCGTCTTGTAAGACGTTATTCTTTGATTACTATCCGGAATGTAGACAGGGAAATCAAGCCTACAAAAACACTCCCTATGAATAAGGGAAATCTGACCCTCAGTAATAAGGGTTGGATACCTTTCGACACTCTCAAGGGAAGAAGATTGGTCTACGAGAATTTGATTATCTCTAGAAAAGACAAACTCAGCAGGAATAATTTCATCAACTCCAGTTTCACGAAGGCGTTCATCTCTACCTCTAGACAAAGATCGGGAAACCCTAGCCCTCGGAGAAACTAGAGACCTAGCGGTAGGAGAAACTATCTGAGAAGAAGAAGAGCCTCTCGAAGAAGTGGATCCTAGACTCCTAAGTCTGCCACCCCTCCGTCTCCTAGTCGGAGCAGAAGATGGCGTTAAATTCTCAATATCTATTACTCTCTGAGGTTGATTTGAAGAAGACATGTTTACAAAGGCAAGAAAAAGTTCTTTACAAAAGACAAAGTTAGAAAGTGTTTCATGGAAGCAAAGAAAATAAGAAAGCTATTTATACTTGAGGACAACCGTCAAACATGGAAAAAGAAAATGATGAAAAGTCATAATTGAAGGTGTCACTTCGGGACTGACGCAGCTGCAGAATGTCCTAAAAAGCGCCGAGTAACTGCAGAACCAATCTGAGAAGGACACATGGTTTGAGCATTAAATAGAAGTGACAAACGACGCCTATGATTCAGAGAGGGATACAATGTTTTGAGGTAAAGAGGCGGCAAAATATTCCCGCCATAAATGCGTATCCACTTACCAAATATTAATCGATAAATAAATGGTAAGTGGGGGGACTATCTGTATTGGTAAAAAAGAGTCTCACACATTGGCTGATTCTAGACAACTCAGCCTGGATACGTGGACCAAGGGAAACGTGACAGCTGGACGTGATTCTATAAAGAGATACAAAACAAAGAGGCATGGATCAATAAACCATCGAGTCCATCAGCTACGGGAAACTCAACTTGATCAAGACAGGTAAGAGACACAGTCACAATGAATTTGGACAAAGCTATGGGCAGATTCAATGACCCATAATTGATTACTCGTACGTTATGTAACCGTACCCCAATTACCGTTATCCTTTGTAACGCCCCATTAATGTCATAATTAGTCATTAATGGGCAATCATAACAAAATTTGTACGTTATTGATGCGAGGCTAGAATTCATGGTTTAACATGTTATATGCCTTACATTTTATGTGCGTTAATGATAAAAATACACTTTGTATGTGCATAATGGAGTTTATTTCATGTGTAGGTGCATTGGAGATGGAAACCGAGCTAAATGGATGCAAAAACATCAAAAATACACTTAAGAGTCGAAAAGGAAACACCCGGGCGTTAGCCGGGCGTTTGGCCCCTGAAGTCAGGCTGTCCCCGACGTTAGTGGGGCGTTTTGCCCCTAAAGGCAGGCAGGGCGTTTGGGACCTAACACCAGGCCTGCACTGGCTTTAAGGGGGCGTTTGAGCCCAAACGCCTGGGTTCCTGAGGTCCGGTCAATTCCGAGTTTTAAAGAGTTTAAGTGTTTCCCGGTTGGAATAGAAGTCTCCTACCATTTTAGGGTTTGTCCTAAACATATAAATAGACCCCAAAACACAACTTGAAGGGGGATTCGAGGGGATTCGGAAGGAGGAAGCCATTGAAGAGAAGTAAAAACATCGATTTGTACAGTTTTTATTCATTACTTTGTAGTTTAATTATGCAAGTTATTTTGGATTTGATTCTTATGAATATGTTTAGCTAATTTCTTTAATCTAGGGTTTTGGTAGAACCCGTTGGGGGATGAACTTATTGTGTTATTAATTTAGTTATGATTGGTTCATTAATCTCTATTTGTTCAACTACGTTCGTGTTGTAGTTAATTGAATGGCCATCAATTAGCTGTGCCTATTTAGTATGTATCTACTTGAGAGAGAGTGCATATTTAGGTAGTTGTTTGAAAAACATCACTCCCGGAGTATAGATGAAAGTCATAACCGAGGGTTTAGAGGTTGGATTAGAGATAACGATACCTCGGGTGCAATCTAAAGTGAACTGTAATGCAATCTAGCTAGCGTAACTTGAGAGAGTGCGTCTAGTAAATTATCATAATTACTTGAGAGAGATTTATGGTAGATAGAGTGTTCATGATTGATAGAGACAACTAATCAAGCTATATGAAGTATCCGAGAAGTAAGTTCACCGACGGGGGAGACCATGACCTTAGATCTTTATACAATTTTTTACACCTTATTGTAGTTAATCTTTAGTTTTAATATTTTCATTCAGTTGTAGTAGTTTAAACAACACCAAGTGACAATTTAGCATTCTGACAGCTTGCTTGATACGTTAACTCCCTGTGGGATCGACTCTGGGCTTAATACCCCAGATTATATTTGCAACGCCCGTTTAATCTTTTATTAGACAGAGTTGAGCGTGGTCAGTTATATCAAAGAATCTCCTATATAAGGGACGGGAAAATAGCTTGTAAAGGATCATCTGATTTTCAAATACAATCTACTTTACTTTTCTATATTTCTTCAATATTATCTATTACTCGTTTCTCTTTATTTCCTTGATTATCAGTAACCCGTGTTCATCCTAGATATAACTTTGGTCAAAGGATCTAATTCCTTGGTTAAACAGTGATGGCGCCTAACATTACACTTTCTAGGCAAACCAATGTTAGAGAATCATTAGCCAAATTCTTTTACACTTCAGTAATTAAAAACAAATAAGCTATAACGAATTAAAATGAGTGCGGAAATATAAAACAACCTCAGTATATATTACTACCCAGAATCTGGAGTCACAATCTACGAACTTCTAAGATTTTTACGACAAGTAATTGTCTGAAAGAAATACAACTATTTTCGAAATAAAGGAAACAATAAAAAGAAAGGTATAGAAGGGGACGCAGGGCCTGCGGACGACGACAAGTCTACCTTGGGTCTCCTATCAGATGGGTCCTGCAGCCAACCTCAAGATCAGCTCGGACCAGCTCCAATATTTGCATAGAACGTAGAGTGCAGTATCAGTACAACTGACCCCATGTACTGGTAAGTGCCGAGCCTAACCTCAACGAAGTAGTGAATAGGCTACAACGGGTCACTCATAATATAGACTGCAAGTAGTATAAATAATAAAAGTAGAAAGGAAGATAGAATAGAAGTAAGCAATAACTTACAGCGAATAACTACAGTTCTTAGAAGTAATTCAACAGCTTTCAAATAGTACCAATCCTTAAGTGCAAATAATAATACCGTACAACTAACACAGTGCATGAAAAGCATAAACACATAAGTTGTTACGGTGCGCAACCCGATCCCACCATATATATCATATTCGTCCCTTATTTTCTCATAATAGCATAAACAACAGAATACAAATAAAAGTACTACGGCGTGCAACCAGATCCCACCATATCATAATAATCACAATCACAGTTCATGCTTATTCCACCAAACAAGCCACCCTTATTACACCTGTTGCGGCATGCAACCCGATCTCACCGTACATATCATTTCCCCCTTATTCCACCTGTTGCAGCGTGCAACCCGATCCTACCATATCAATATTAATTACTCAGTATGTACAAAAATTTCACAATTCAAATCACAATACCCTTCACAATGCTTAAACTTCAAATCAAAACAAATTGGAAACTTATATACCATGAAAGATTCACATAAGTGATACTACACAGCGAGACCAATTCAGAATATATCACAAAATATTGATAAACCAACTTAAGAAATTAATATGAGATAATGAAGTTACAGAATAACTAATACTATTAACAGAGGAAAACGATATCTGACAAGTAGCAATTAGGCATGGGAATACAAGTAGAGCATGTAACAGTTAAGGCAGGGAAAGAAACAATATGAGAAGAACGAGAAAGAAACAGGAAAAAAAAGATAAATTGACGGCGTATAAGTGCTCGTCACTTCACATATACGCCGCTCACATGAATTTCATATAGCAAATAGGTCGAGGGTTCCTAATTCCGTCAAGTCAAGGTTAGATACAACACTTACCTCAGTCCACAGGCCACTCAATGCTCAATTACAGCTTTTTCCTCTAGAATCTACCTCCAATCCGCTCGTATCTATCCACAAACGACTCAATAATATCAAATATTGCTAAATAAATCAATTACAATGCATATATTTAGATTTTTCAAGTTTTCCCCCCAAAAGACAAAAATCGGCCCCGAGCCCGTGGTCAAAACCCGAGGTTCGGACCAAAATCCATTCACCCATTCACACCCGAGCCCGATTATGTAATTTGTTTCGAAATCCGACCTCAATTCGAAGTCTAAATTCCAATTATGCAAAAATTTCTAATTCTACCCAAACCCCTAATTTCCACCACGAAAATCCTAGATTTTAGGTTGAAAATTCATGAAATGTTATGGGTAATTGAAAGAAAGTAGGTTAGAATCACTTACAATAAATTGGGGAAGAAAATCTTATGGAAGAATCGCCTTTAAGTCTCTTGGTTTTGAACATTTTGAAAGAATGGCCAATTCCCATTTTGAGTTTTGTTTTAAATAAGTGCGCGATAGTGTTCATTGCTTTCATGTGAACATTGTCGTGTTTGCGAAGAGCTGTGTCCTATTGAATTACGCGATCGCGAGAGGCTACACGCGTTCGCGAGGGTTTATCCCCACTGACCTTTGCGTTCGCGGGACAGGACCAGCATTCGCGTAGTGTAACCTCAAGTTCCCCTAGTCCACCACATCTACTGCTATGCATTCGCGTATGTTTGACGCGTTCACGAAGGGTAGTCCACCCATTGCTCCGTGTTCGCGTCCTTTACCTCGCGTTCGCGTAAGGTATTTTACGCCTCAGTCCCAATTTCCTTTTTGCGATTGCAGTTCGACATATGCGATCACATTGAAGCCTACACCAGACACCAGCTGAAGCAAAACACCAGATTGTCTAAGTTCAAATAATCCCGTAGCCTATCCGAAACTCACCCGAGCCCTCGGGGCTCCAAACCAAACATGCACACAAGTCCTAAAACATCATACGAACTCGCTCGCGCGATCAAAACACCAAAATAATTCCTAGAACTACGAATTAGACACCAAATCAAATAAAATTTTCAAGAAAGCTTTAAAACTCTATTTTCACAACCGAACATCCAAATCACGTTAAATCAACTCAGTTTCTCACCAAATTCGACAGACAAGTCATAAATATTATAGTGGACCTGTATCGGGAACCGGAACCAATATATGGACCCGTTATCAATAAATCCAAACAACAGTCGATTCTTTAAAATCATAAATCTTTCAAACTTTCAATTTTCAACAAAAATCAATAACTCGGGTTAGGGACCTCCGAATTCGATTCCGGGCATACGCCCAGGTCCCAAATTATGATACGGACCCATTGGGACTGTCAAAATGCGAATCTGGGTCCGTTTGCTCTAAACGTTGACCAAAGTCAACTTAAATGAATTTTTAAGGCAAAATTCTTATTTTTATCAATTTTTATCATATAAGCCTTCCGGAAGAACATCAGGACTGTGCATGCAAATCGAGGAAGGCTAAAATGAGGTTTTTGGGACCTCGAAATATAGAATTAGGTTCTAAGATATAATATGGTCTATCGGTTCATCATATTCTCCACCTCTAAAACAACCGTTTGTCCTCGAACGGACATAGAAAAGTACTTGAGCTGGTGAAAATATGTGGATATCTACTCCGTATATCTGACTCGGACTCCAAAGTAGCTGCCTCGACGGGCTGATCTCTCTACTGCACTCGAACTGAAGGATAACTCTTAGACCTCAACTATCGAACCTGCCGGGCTAGAATAGCCACCGAATCCTCCTAGTAAGTCAAATCCTTGTCCAAATGGACAGAGTTTTGAAATCTAACACATTGGACGGATCGACGTGGTACTTCCGGAGCATGGACACATGGAACACTGGATGAATTGCTGATAACCCCAGAGGCAACGCAAGCATTTAAGCCACCTCTCCCACTCTTTCCAGAATCTCAAAGGGCTCGATATATCTAAGGCTCAACTTTCCCTTCTTTCCGAACCTCATGACACCCTTCATGGGTGATACCCAAAGCAACACCCTCTCCCCGAACATGATTACAACATCACAAACTCTACGGTCGGCATAACTCTTCTGCCTGGACTGAGCTGTCCGAAGTCGATCCTGAGTAATTGACCTTATCCAAGGCATCCTGTACTAGATTTGTACCCAACAACCGAGCCTCCCCGGCTCAAACCACCCAACTGGCGACTGGCACTGCCTACCGTATAATGCCTCATAGGGATCCATCTGAATGCTCGACTGGTTGTTGTTCTTGTAGGCGAGCTCTGCAATGGGAAAGAATGAATCCTAATATCCTCCGAAGTCTATGATACATGCACAAAACATATCGTCCAAGATCTGAATAGTGCGCTCGGACTGTCCGTCCGTCTGAGGATGAAATGATGTGCTCAACTCAACCCGCGTGCCAACTTATGCTGTACTGCCTCCAAAAGTGCGAGGTGAACTGCGTACCTTAGTCAGAAATAATAGACACGGGCACACCATGAAGATGGACGATTTCAAGGATGTAAATCTCTGCCAACCACTCCGGAGAATAGGTAACTGCCACATGAATGAAATACGCTGACTTAGCCAGCCTGTCCCCAATGACCCAAACGACATCGAACTTCTTCTGAGTCCGTGGGAGTCCAACAACGAAATCCATGGTGATACGCTCCCACTTCCACTCAGGAATCTCTATCTGCTGGAGAAAACCACCGGGTCTCTGGCACTCATACTTCACCTGCTGAAAATTCAGGCACCGAGCTACATAAGCAAATATATCCTTCTTCATCCTCCTCTACCAATAATGCTTCTGCAAGTCCTGATACATCTTTGCGGCGCCCGAATGAATAGAATACTGGGAACTGTGAGCCTCCTCAAGAATCAACTCATGAATTCCATCAACATTAGGCACACAAAAACGATCATGCATCCTCAAGACTTCGTCATCTTTAACAATAACCTGCTTGGCACCACCCCACCATACTGTGTCCCTAAGGGCCAACAAATGAGGGTCGTCATACTACCAATCTCTGATACGCTCAAACAAAGAAGGCCGAGCGACTGTGCTAGCTAGAACACGACTGGGCTCTGAGATATCCAACCTCACAAACTGATTGGCCAAAGTCTGAACATCTAGTGCAAAAGGTATCTTGCCGACCGGAATGAACGCAAGGCTGCCCATACTTGCGGCCTTTCTACTCAGTGCGTCGGCCAACACATTGTCCTTCCCGGGATGATACAAGATGGTGATGTCATAATATTTCAATATCTCCAACAACCTCCTCTGTCTTAAATTGAGAACCTTTTGCTTGAACAAATACTAAAGGCTCCGATGATGAGTGAAAACCTCGCACGACACGCCATAAAGATAGTGCCTCCAAATCTTTAGTGCATGAACAATGGATGCCAACTCTAAATCATGGACATGGTAATTCTTCTTATGAACCTTAAACCGACACGACGCATATGCAATCACCCTTCCCTCTTGCATCAATACCGCACCGATCCCAACAAGGGACGCATCACAATATACCATGTAAGATCCTAAACCTGTGGGAAACACCAACACTAGCACTGTAGTCAAATCAGTGTTGAGCTTCTGAAAGCTCGACTCACACTCATCTGACCATCTGAACTGGGCACCCTTCTGGGTAAACCTGGTCAATGGGGTTGCAATAGATGAAAACCCCTCCATAAATCAACTGTAATAGCCCGCCAAACCCAAGAAACTCCTGATCTCCGTAGCCGAAGCGAGTCTAGGCCAGTTCTGGACTTCCTCAATCTTCTTAGGATCTACCTAAATTCCCTTTGATGATACGACGTGGCCCAAGAAAGTGACTGAATCCAACCAAAACTAGCACTTCAAAAATTTAACATATAACTGATTGTCTCTCAGAGTCCAAAGCACAATCCTAAGGTGTTGCTCATGCTTCTCCTGACAGCGAGAGTAGATCAAGATATCGTCAATAAATACAATCACAAAGGAGTCCAAATAAGGCTTGAACACTCGGTTCATCAAATCCATAAATGCTGATGGGGCATTTGTCAACCCAAAAGACATCACTAGTAACTCATAATGCCCGTATCGAGTCCGAAAAGCTGTTTTAGGGACATCGGATGCCCTAATCCTCAACTGATAGTAGCCAAATCTCAAATCAATCTTCGAAAACACCTTGGCACCCTGAAGCTGATCAAATAAATCATCAATCCTCAACAATGGATACTTGTTCTTGATGGTGACTTTGTTCAACTGCCGATAATCTATACACATCCTCATAGATCCATATTTCTTCTTCACAAACAATACCGGTGCACCCACAGCGAGAAACTAGGTCTAATGAAGCCCTTATCAAGAAAATCCTGCAACTGTTCTATCACGACCCAAACTCTCGACCCTTGGGATCGTGATGGCGCCTAACACCATACTTACTAGGCAAGCCAGTGTTAGAGGAACTCAACGTTTAAAAAAATAAAAGTGTAATACGAAGTATGATATTATCCAATAAATGAATCCAGAATAATATATTAAATAATGAACGAAACTCGAGCTAATACTAATCTCTAACTACCTAGTATTTGGAGTCACAATTTACGAACTACTAAAGAATACTACAAGTAATTGGCTCAAGAAATAGTGTATAGCTGTTTTGAATCAAATAAAACAGTAACTAAATAATGTAGAGAAGACTCCAAGAATCTACGGATGCCAGCAGATCTACTTCGTGTCTCCATACGAATGATCAACTACTACTCGAAAATCAACTTTGGCCGGAACCTGGATCTGCACAAGAAGTGCAGAGTGCAGTATCAGTACAACCGACCCCATGTACTGGTAAGTGCCGAGCCTAACCTCGGCGAAGTAGTGACGAGGCTTGGATAAGACACCACATAAAAACCTGGACATATAAAATCATGCTAGCAGAAATGACAACAAATAAAGGGTTAAAACCACAACTAATGGGAAGGGGTCATACAGTGGGAAATCTTAACATAAGGAGTGAGATAACGAAAAGACAGAAATAAATAATAGTAAGCAAAAAAAAATTGAGCAATTCAAATAGAAAGGAAATTTTCACGGTATCACCCTTCATGCTTTTATTCTCGGCCTCCCATATAATGAATAAGAATACACGGCATCACCCTTCGTGCTTTACACTCTTCCTCACAATATAAATAATTCATGCACGACATCACCCTTCGTGCTTTTACTCTCATCCTCACCAGATTATAAATAAGAATGCACGACATCGCTATTCATGCTTTACACTCTTCCTCACAATATAAATAATTCATGCACGACATCACCCTTCGTGCTTTACACTCTTCCTCACAATATAATATAAATGAATCATGCATAGCATCACCGTTCGTGCTTTACACTCTTCCTCACCAATCACAAAATCATTAATAACATATAAGGAGGAATTTCACAAGAAATCAGTATTTCATCATTATTTCTATCACCATTTAACATTTCAATCAAAATTTAATATTCACAATATCATCCATCTCGGTGGAACCGAATACTTGGCTTCCAACATTTCACTAACAACAATAATCATAGACGATAGGCTTTAAGACAACCAAAGTAACAAGAATTAACGTTCACTCGCATGGTATGACATAACCACAACGTACATGTACTCGTCACCTCACCTATACATTGGATATAGAAACAAAACAAGTAGCAAGTAGTCACAAAATACCTATTCCCTCAAGCTAAGGTTAGACACAACACTTACCTCGATTTCGCAGGCCACTCACTACTCAAGCACAACTTTTCCTTTAGAATTGGCCTCGAACTCACTCGTATCTAATCATAATTGGTTTAATATCATTAAATATTGCTAAAGGAACTAACTTTAATGCAAGATTATGGTTTTCCTAAGTTTTCCCAACAAAATACAAGAATCGACCCCGGGCCCTCTAGGTCCAAATTCGATGTTCGGACCCAAACTCGTTTACCCATTCTGCCCCGAGCCCGGATATACAATTAGTTTTGGAATCCGACCTCAATTCGAGGTCTAAATTCCCAAATTTCAAAATTCCTAAGTTCTACCCAAAAATCCCAATTTTTACAATGAAACCTAGATTCTAGGTTGAAATCTTGTTAAAAGTAGTAAGAGATTGAAAGGAATTAGTTAGGAATCACTTACCTATGATTCGGAGAAGTTTGGGTCTTTGGGAAATCGCCTATGGAGGTTTAGGGTTTGAAAGAATTGAAAAATGGGTGAAACTCCCGTCTAAGTCCCAACTTAACCGGCTGTGGATGTCGCAGTTGCGACTAGCTTCGCATTCCCAAATGCGAATAGGATATCGCAATTGCAAACCCCTTCGCATTTCTGCAGCCTTCGCATTTGCGACTTCTGGGGCCTTCGCAAATTCCGGATGGAGGTTCGCATATGCGAACATGGGTTTCCCAAGTCCCATATTTTACTGCTAAGGACCTCGGAATTCAATTCAGGGTATACGCCCAAATCCCATATTTTACTGCTAGGGACCTCGGAATTCAATTCAGGGTATACGCCCAAGTCCCATATTTTACTGCAGACCTCCTAGGAGTATTGGAACACGGATCCAGGTCTGTTTACTCAAAATATTGACCAAAGTCAACTAAAAACTAAAATTTAACTCTAAAAATTATTATTTCTTATATTTCCACAAAAAGGCTTTCCGGATTCACGCCTGGACTGTGTAAGCAAATTGAAGTAAATAAAATTAATCTTTTTAAGGCTAATGAGCCCAGAATGGTGTCTTAATTCATAAGATGACCCATTGGGTCATCACAATCTCCACTTCTAAAACAAACGTTCGTCCTCGAATGGACATAGAAAAGTACCTGAACAGGCGTACAAGTGGGGATATCTACTCTGCATGTCCGACTCGGACTCCCAAGTAGCTGCCTCAACAGGCTGACCTTTCCACTACTCTCGAACTGACGGCTAACTCTTTGACCTCAACTGACGAACCTGCCGGTCTAAAATGGCTACCGGTTCTTCCTCGTAAGTGAAATCCTTGTCCAATTGAACAGAGCTGAAATCTAACACGTGGGACGGGTCACCATGATATTGTTGGAGCATAAACACATGGAATACCGGATCAACTGAGGATAACCCTGGAGGCAACGCAAGTATATAAGCTACCTCCCCTACTCTCTCGAGAATCTTAAATGGTCCGATATACCTAGGGCTCAACTTGCCCTTCTTCCTAAACCTCAAAACACCCTTCATGGGTGATACTCGAAGTAGTACTCTCTCTCCAACCATGAATGCCACATCACGAATCTTACGGTCGGCATAAATCATTTTCCTGGACTAAGCTGCACGAAGTCGATCCTGTATAATCTTGACCTTGTCCAAGGCCTCTTGGACAAAGTCCGTACCCAATAACCGAGCTTCTCCCAGCTCAAACCATCCAACTGGAAATCTACACCGTCTACCATATAATGCCTCATAGGGAGCCATCTGAATGCTCGACTGGTAGCTATTATTGTAGGAAAACTCCGCTACCAGCAAAAATTGATCCCAAGATCTCTGAAGTCAATAACATAGGCGCATAGCATATCCTTCAAAATCTGAATATTACGCTCGGACTGCCCCTCCGTCTGAGGATGGAATGTTGTGCTCAACTCAACTCGTGTAGCCAACTCACGCTGAACTGCCCTAAAAAATGCGAGCCTGCGTACCTCGATCAGAAATGATAGACACGGGCACGCCGTGAAGACGAACGATATATCGAATATATATCTCTGCTATCTGGTCCGAAGTATAAGTACTTGCCACCAGAATGAAATGTGCTGATTTAGTCAGCCTATCCAAAATAACCCAAACAACATAGAACTTTCTCTGAGTCCGTGGGAGCCCAATAACGAAGTCCATAGTGATACGCTCCCACTTCCACTCAGGAATATCTATCTGCTGAAGTAAACCACCAGGTCTCTGATGCTCATACTTTACCTGTTGACAATTCAAGCAATGAGCCACATAAGCAACAATATGCTTTTTCATCTTTCACCACCAATAATGATGTCGTAGGTCCTGGCACATCTTGGCAGCACCCTGGTTGAATAGAATACTTAGAACTGTGAGCCTCCTCAAGGATCAACTCACGAAGCCCATAACCATTAGGCACACATATACGACCCTCCATCCTCAAACACTGTCATCTCCAATTGTAACCTGGTTGGCACCCCCGTGCCGAACTGTGTCCTTAAGGACCATCAAATGCGGGTCATCATCCTGTCGAACTCTGATACGCTCAAATAAAGAAGACCGAGCAACTGTACAAGCTAGAACACAGCTGGGCGAGATATCCAACCTCACAAACTGATTGGCCATAGTCTGAACGTCTGAAGCTAACAGCCTCTCACCAACTGGAATGAATGCAAGGCTGCCCATACTCAACGCCTTCCTACTCAATGCATCGGCCACCACATTGGCCTTCCCCGGATGATATAATATAGTGACATCATATTCTTTCAATAACTCTAACGATCTCCTCTGCCTCGAATAAGATCCTTTTGCTTGAACAAGTACTGGAGGTTGCGATGATCTGTGAAAACCTCACACGGCACACCATAGAGATAGTGCCTCCAAATCTTCAATGCGTGAACAATGGCTGCCAACTCTAAGTCATGGAGAGGATAATTCTTCTCATGAATCTTCAACTGCCGAGATGCATATGCAATCAGTCTGCCCTCCTGCATCAATACTGCTCCAAGCCCAACATGGGAGGCATCACAATATACCGTGAAAGATCCCGAACTTGATGGTAACACCAACACCGGTGCTCAAGTTAAGGCTGTCTTGAGCTTCTGAAAGCTCGCCTCACTCTCGTCCGACCATTTGACTGGGGCACTTTATGTGTCAATTTAGTCATTGGGGTTGCTATAGATGAAAACCCCACCATAAAACGACGGTAGTAACCCGCTAAACCCAAGAAGCTCCTGATTTTCGTGGCTTAAGTGGGTCTAGGCCAGTTCTTGACTGCCTCTATCTTCTTAGGATCTACCTGAATACCTTCTGCTGATACGATGTGACTGTCACAACCCAAATTCCTAACCTTAGGGGTCATGATGAAGCCTAATACCACACTTGCTAGGCAAGCCAATGTTAGAATTCGATTAGCTATTTTTCCTTTGGTTACTTATTTAAGCACAATAAAACAAATTTAAAGTAAATTAAGTCTAATGATTTCCAGCGGATAACCTCATAAATAAATGTTAAATAAATAAATAAATCGAGCCACGAACTAAATATATATAACTCTAAGACTACCCAGGGTCTGGTGTCACAATTTACGAACTTCTAAGAATACTACAAATAATGGGCTGAAAGAAAATAATATATCTGTTTTGCGTAGAATAAAACAGTCTCTATAAACTAAGAGAAGACTCCAGGAATCTGCGGACGCCAGCAGATCCACCTTGTGTCTCCGAATGATGATATCGGCTACTAAGATCTCCTAACGCTGGCCGGTACCTGGATCTGCACAAAAGAGTGCAGAGTGTAGTATCAGTACAACCGACCCCATGTACTGAGTAAGTGTCGAGCCTAACCTTGGCGAAGTAGTGACGAGGCTAGGACAAGACACCACATAAAACCTGGACATCGAATCATGTTAACAGGAAATAATAGCAATTAAAGAATGTAAATAGTAATTAATGGGAAGGGAGAATGCGATAGGGAATTTTCAACATAAGGAATGAGGAAAACAATAAGGCAAACATAGATAGTGATCAACAATAATTTTAGCAATTAAAGATAGAAAGTAAACTTGCTAGGCATCACCCTTCGTGCTTTTACTCTCAGCCTCACCAAACAATAAATAGAATACACGACATCACCCTTCGTGCTTTTACTCTCATCCTCACCAGATTATAATTAAGAATTTCACAGCATCACCCTTCGTGCTTTATTCTCTTCCTCACCTTACAAATAAATCACGCACGACATCACCCTTCGTGCTTTTACTCTCATCCTCACCAGATTATAATTAAGAATTTCACAGCATCACCCTTCGTGCTTTATTCTCTTCCTCACCTTACAAATAAATCATGCACGACATCACCCTTCGTGCTTTACAATCTTCCTCAGAATCTCATCAAATCATCAACAACATAAAAGGGGATTTCACGAGAAAAAGTATTTCATCATAATTTCTATCACCATTTAATATTTCAATTTCAACATTTAACTAACAACAATAATCACAGATGATGGGCTTTAAGACAACCAGAATAACTAGAAATGGCATTTACTCGCATGGTATGACTTGACCACGTATAGGTACTCGACACCTCACCTATACATTGGATTTAACAAACAAACAGGTAACAAGTAGTCATACAATACTTATTCCCTCAAACTAAGGTTAGACACAACACTTACCTCAATTCCGCAGGCGACTCACTTCTCAATTATCGCTTTTCCTTTTGAATTCACCTCCAACACACTCGAATCTAATCATAATTAGTTTAATATCATTAATTAATGTTAAAGGAACCAACTTTACTGAAAAATTATGGTTTTCCTAAGTTTCCTAAAAAAAAAAGTTAAAACCCGATCCCGGGCCCGCTTGGTCCAAACTCGGGGTTAGGACCAAATTCCGTTTACCCATTCACCCCGATCCCGAATATACAATTAGTTTCGAAATCCGACCTCAATTCGAGGTCAAAATCCCATTTTTACAAAAATTCCCAAATTCTACCCAAACCCTCAATTTTACCATGAAAATTCTTGATTTTTGATTTAAAAGTGATGAAAAACATTGGGTAATTGAACGAGTAGAGTTAAGAATTGATTACCTACACTTTGGGGATGAACTTTGGTGAATAAAATCGTCTTTAGGGCTAGGTAGTTCGAAAAATAGTGAAAAAAATGGGTCTGTCCGTGTTTAACAGTGTTTAAATATGACTGGTAAGGCCTTCTACGCGATCGCGTGAGCCTGCCCGCGTTCGCGATGCTTTACCGACTAGGCCCTTCGTGATCGCGGCCCAAGGTCGCGTTCGCATAGAAGAAACCAAGGCTCCTCCCCCAGGCCTAGTTTACTCAACACGTTGGCATTAGTCGGCACGCGTTTGCGAAGGGTATCCCACTGTTACTTCGCGTTCGTGGCCCAAACTTGCGTTCGCGTAGTACAAAAACGACTCCCAGGAATTTTACCCTTTGTGATCGCGGGAGTAGCTTCGCGATTGCAAAGCACAAAATCGCTGGGCACCAGATGCAGCAAAACAACAAGCTTTTCTATGTGTAAAAATATCTCGTGGCCTCTCCGAAACTCACCAAGCCCTCGGGGCTCTAAAACAAACATGCACGCAAGTCTAAAAATATGATACGGACTTGCTCGTGCGATCAAATCATGAAAATAATATGTAAAACTATGAATTAAACCTCAAAACTCATCATTTTTCTCAAGAACACTTAAAGTTCACTATTTCTCAACCCGACGTCCAAATCACGTCAAATAAACTCCGATTCTCACCAAATTTCACAGATAGTATTCAAATACTATAACAAATCTGTACCGTGACCGGGCTCCGGAACCAAAATAGGCCCGATACCAATGGTTTCAAATGTTAATTTATTTCTTTATTTCATTAATAATTCAGCAAAATAATTTCTTTCAAAAATTAATTTCTAAGGCTT